>JAJSOF020000025.1:17115948-17403448 GCA_025594305.2 Periplaneta americana | reverse complement strand
TAATAACACTTTCTTACCTACTTATGGCTTTTAAGGAACCCGGAAGTTTATTGTCGCCCTCACATTGGTCCCTATCCTGAGCAAGATTAATCCAGTCCCTACCATTATAGTCCACCTCCCTCAAATCCATTTTACGAGTAATATTATATTCCCATCTACGTCTCGGCCTTCCCAGACGTTTGAGATGGGCAGGGCATGTAGCACGTATGGGCGATTCCAGAAATGCATATAGAGTGTCAATTGGAGGCCGGAGGGAAAAAAGACCTTTCGGGAGATCGAGACGTATATAGGAGGATAATATTAAAATGGATTTGACGGAGGTGGGTTATGATGATAGAGAATGGATTAATCTTGCCCAGAATAGGGACTAATGGCGGGTTTATGTGAGGGCGGCAATGAACCTCCGGTTTCTCTAAAAGCCGTAAGTAAGTAATAAGTAAGTAAACCTACTACAGTATCTTATATTTTAATTTATGAACTATGAAGTATTATATTACATTAGGTATGTAAGATGGCATGAAATAGCATTGAGATAAGAATAAACACATGTTTAAAAATTGGCCCCTTTTTTAAAAGCTGCTTCCTGTAAAAATTACTGAAAATGAAAAACCTGATTTTAGAAACAAACCACTCAAGTACAGAGAGTGAACGGTAAGTAATGTTATTAATTTCAGGGGTTATTCTTTGAGATATTTCAAACAAACATCATTAATACAATTTTCCTAGTTTTTTATTCCATTCCGAGATAATTCTTTATAAGAAACATTTCACAGCGTGTTTTGGGAAATACACTGATTTAAATCCCAATATGCTCAGTCAATTTAAGAGAGCAGTGTATTATGACGATGAATGATTCAAAGAATTTTGCTTTTGTCCTCTAAATGTGCACAAATTTTATCGGAACAAATGTATCATTTCAAAATTCCTTTGCAGAACGAAAATTTATATTTGTTCTGATCAAATTTCTGTATGTTTAAAGGACAAAACTAAAATTCTTTCAATCATTTATTATCATAATACACTGCTCTCCTAAATTAACTGAGTCCACACCTGTGGAGTAACGGTCAGCGCGTCTGGCCGCGAATCCCGGTTGGGGCAAGTTATCTGGTTGAGGTTTCTTCCGGGGTTTTCCCCTCAACCCAATACGAGCAAATGCTGGGTAACCTTCGGTGCTGGACCCCGGACTCATTTCACCGGCATTATCACCTTCATTTCATTCAGACGCTAAATAACCTAGATGTTGATACAACGTCGTAAAATAACCCAATAAAATAAATTAAATTGACTGATTATATTGGGAATTCAATGAATGGCTTTCCCAAAACACGCTCTGAAATGTTTCATGTAAAACAATTTTTATCTCGAAAAGGAAGCAAAAGCGAGCATAATATTTATTTTATTTTATTGGGTTATTTTACGACGCTGTATCAACATCTAGGTTATTTAGCGTCTGAATGAAATGAAGGTGATAATGCCGGTGAAATGAGTCCGGGGTCCAGCACCGAAAGTTACCCAGCATTCGCTCGTATTGGGTTGAGGGAAAACCCCGGAAAAAACCTCAACCAAGTAACTTGCACCGACCGGGATTCGAACCCGGGCCACTTGGTTTCTCAGCCAGACGCGCTGACCGTTACTCCACAGGTGTGGACGCGAGCATAATATGAATCACTAAATATGAAAAGGGAATAAGTCACAGTTTTGGCAAAAATGAGTTAAGACTGTAGTCATTAATACAATTATTGTATTAAACTTTTTTGTTTGAAATATTTCAAAGAATAACCCCTGAAATTAATGACATTGCTTATGGTTCGCTCTGTGTATTCTATAATTGATTTTATTGACCGTTTTGTAAAGATGGTAAGGGTTATTCAAATCTGCTTCACAGGGAGCTTCACCTGAAAGACTAGATTTGCATAATATATACGTTACTGTGTACGTTAAGAGAAAACCACAATTCCAAGTCACACCGAGATTGTGTGCACTCGTTGTGGGTCTCTGGCGTTTCGTCAGCCCACGCGAGTTGTGTGGATATAAAGGGAAAAGTTGAGACTGTGTCGGGTGGATTTCCCGGGTAGCTCAGTGGTAGAGCGCTGGTACGTTCAAGCAGAGGTCCCGGGATCGATACCCGGCCCCGGAACAATTTTTCCCTTGAAATTATTCAAATCTGCTTTACAGGGAGCTTCACCTGAAATACTAGATTTGCATAAGGGTTTGCCAATCACTAAAATTCGAATTGTCTCCTCAGTTTCGAGTCAGCTATTCCAGTAACCCACTGCTCTTCAGCAAATTGAATATATTTCATAATTTGTTTCTGGAAGCAGTAGTCGTTTCTTTATGAAAGTTATTTCCAGGCATTCGCTTGCAAGTAGTCATTCCAGTTCCCACATTTTGACACTAAATCTCCCAGCGAAGGAAAACAATGAGATATTAGTGTAATAAATCCAGTGCTTTCATCTTCTCTGCAGCAATTTTCAATCTTGTGCCTTGCTACATGCCGGCCGCTCCGCACGTTGTGGAAGCCCCACCCTGAAATAAGCGCCTTGGCGAGGTGAAGCCCTCCTCGTATTGATAGGAGTCATTTTTGATAGAAGTTTCCGATTCGACGGTCAGACCCTTAATTTGAACCATCTGCAGCCAACCGCCAGTCTCAGCTTGAATCCCAACGAATATTACGAAGGTGTGTTCAGCCCAGAGAGGTGTAGTCTGGTCTGCGGAAACTCGGCCTTGCAATGTGGAGCCGTTCCTGCTCCTCACAGCTCAGGGCTTCTTAAACGTGTGGGGCCACACATGGCGAGCAAAACAATAAAATATTAGCACATTACTTACTTACTGGCTTTTAAGGAACCCGAAGGTTCATTGCCGCCCTCACATAAGCCCGCCAGTGGTCCCTATCCTGTGCAAGATTAATCCAGTCTCTATCATCATATCCCACCTCCCTCAAATCCATTTTAATATTATCCTTCCATCTACGTCTCGGCCTCCCTAAAGGTCATTTTCCTCCGGTCTCGCAACTAACACTCTATATGCATTTCTGGATTCGCCCATACGTGCTACATGCCCTGCCCATCTCAAACGTCTGGATTTTATGTTCCTAATTATGTCAGGTGAAGAATACAATGCGTGCAGTTCTGTGTTGTGTAACTTTCTCCATTCTCCTTTAACTTCATCCCGCTTAGCCCCAAATATTTTCCTAAGCACCTTATTCTCAAACACCCTTAACCTATGTTCTTCTCTCAGAGTGAGAGTCCAAGTTTCACAACCATACAAAAGAACCGGTAATATAACTGTTTTATAAATTCTAACTTTCAGATTTTTGGACAGCAGACTGGATGATAAGAGCTTCTCAACCGAATAATAACACGAATTCCCCACATTTATTCTGTGTTTAATTTCTTCCCGAGTGTCATTTATATTTGTTACTGTTGCTCCAAGATATATGAATTTTTCCACCTCTTCGAAGAATAAACCTCCAATTTTTATATTTCCATTTCGTACAATATTCTGGTCACGAGACATAATCATATACTTTGTCTTTTCGGGATTTACTTCCAAGCCGATCGCTTTACTTGCTTCAAGTAAAATTTCCGTGTTTTCCCTAATCGTTTGTGGATTTTCTCCTAACATATTCACGTCATCCGCATAGACAAGAAGCTGATGTAACCCGTTCAATTTCAAACCCTGCCTGTTATCCTGAACTTTCCTAATGGGATATTCTAGAGCGAAGTTAAAAAGTAAAGGTGATAGTGCATCTCCCTGCTTTACATTGCATAAATGACCGGGAAGCCTGGGAAAATTGTATAGAAACAGATTAACTTATTTTTCGGAAACAACATCCTTCAAATGGCCTCCATTACAACTGAAATATTCTCCATGTTGAATCTTTCGTACACTACTTTTAACACTTGAATATAAATAATTGATTAAATGGGGATCTTACTCGTGTTAATTATGTAAGCATGTGCGGCTTACAGCTGTTTCGGTGCTACTTGACACCATCCTCAGAGCCTTCTGTGTCTCAGCGCCATCTCAACTTCGCTGCCTGTTGTGTGGGTGCGTTCGTGTGATGAAGAGTTGTGTCAAATAGTGTGTGTGTTCTGAAATTGATCTGTGTGTTGAGAATTTGATTAGGATGTGTTCTAGTGTGTTTGTATATTTCATATTGTCCTAGTGTGTTGAGTCTTTGGTTTTTGGGTTGTATGTATAGGATTTCCATGTCTGTATTTATGTTATTGCATGTGTGGTTAGCATTGGTTATGCGTTCGGCATATGTAGATGTACTGTGTCCTCTGGTTATTGCTTTAATGTGTTCTTTGTATCGAGTTTGGAATGATCTGCCTGTTTGTCCAATGTCTCAACACACAAATAACACAAACAAATAAATACAACCACACAGGCGTATACAAACTCACATACAATAGTTACGACAGTTTCCATATTAGACAGACAGGCAGATCATTCCAAACTCGATACAAAGAACACTTTAAAGCAATAACCAGAGGACACAATACATCTACATATGCCGAACACATAACCAATGCTAACCACACAAACAATAACATAAATACAGACATGGAAATCCTACACATACAACCAAAAACCAAAAACTCAACACACTAGAACAATATGAAATACAGACACACTAAAACACACCCTGATCAAATTCTCAACACACAGATCAATTTCAGAATACACACACTATTTGACACAACTCTTCAACACACGAACGCACCCACACAACAGGCAGCGAAGTTGAGATGGCGTCGAGACACAGAAGGCTCTGAGGATGGTGTCAAGTAGCACCGAAACAGCTGTAAGCCGCACATGCTTACATAGTTAACACGAGTAAGATCGCCATTTAATCAATTATTTGAAATATTCTCTTACTCTGGAAAGTAGCCTACACAATAATTTATGAAATTACGCAGTTTTGAACACGGACACAGCGGCGAGCACTTCTCGAATTCTTCTCTTTAGAATTTCTGTTGTAGCTGGTCGAGACGAATACACTCGGTCCTTCACAGTGCCTCATAGATAAAAATCAGGAACAGTAAGGTCAGGAGACCTTTGTGGTCATGATAAGTCTCCAAATCACTGGATCACAATTTTATTGTTGAACCACACACATTTTGTAGGGATGGAATCTTGGTAATCGAGGTTCTGGCTGATATATGTACATCTATTATCAGACAGTACATCTCACTTGACGATATATGTCAGAGCAAGAACAATTGAGGACCTAACATTCTAAATGTGCTAAGTGCCAAAAAAAAAAACTTCTGAGATATTGATGAAAAACAGACTGCGAAATGCATGTTGAAATACCTACAGCACCATCTTTTGGCACACGAATGAGTCACTTACAGTTGAGCTATGACAAAGACAATTTAGTATGATATTCTAATATGGATGTTCCTCCCTTAGATTTAATAAAATTAAATTTGCAAAATTGGCACTTAGCACATTTAGAATGTTAGTTCTTCAATTGTTTGTATACATCTCAAGACTGATTAGTGTCATATGTTACTAATCAGCGATGTATGCAATTGAGGGGGAAAGGAACTGGCCACCCTACCCCCGTTATCTCCTTGCCTAGTTGTCTCGTAAGTGATACCATATTGGTGTCGCTTATGAGGTTCAAACCTGTCTTCGGAAGTTGACTACTAGCAATAACAACAATATGCAAGGATACATGGTAGGCCTGAATATTATGTTTTCATTTTTAATGAGCAAATATTTTATGTCATCGATATAAATGATTTTTTTTATTGGGTTATTTTACGACGCTTTATCAACAGCTGAGGTTATTTAGCGTCTGAATGAGATGAAGGTGATAATGCCGGTGAAATGAGTTCGGGGTCCAGCACCGAAAGTTACCCAGCATTTGCTCATCTTGGGTTGAGGGAAAACCCCGGAAAAAACCTCAACCAAGTAACTTGCCCCGACCGGGAATCGAACCCGGGCCACCTGGTTTCGCGGCCAGACGCGCTGATCGTTACTGTACAGGTGTGGACTGATATAAATGAGTGGACAGCTATAGCTCTCATTAAGTGTCTGACCGGAATGATCACTTTGCGATCTTTTATATACAGGGTGTTTCAGTGAAAGCGTGAAAAAATTAAACAGGACATAGGGGATGCTCAGCTGAATATTTTGAGATAGGGAACTTATGGTCTCGAAGACATCTTAAGGAGATATGAACTTAAACATGTGGGGGAGAGCTTAATGGATGCATTTTGTTTACCTAGCGTCCACAAGGTGGTATTGTCTTATCGTATTTGCATTGTCTCATGTCAGAACATGCTATGAATCGACGACAGATCCTTTCATGCCATTTGAAGAGTCGAACAGTACGATGGCGCAATACCGGTACATGTGGATATGGAGTGGAATGAATGGTTGGACGAGGAATATAGTGTTTCTTATTGTTTTTGTTGAATTTAATTTTTAAGTTAAAAAGCTTAAATGTATTTATAGGACGAGAAGTCCCTATAGAGTTTATATATATTATTTTTTTTATTTTGTTTACATTTCCTGGTCGCTGGATTGGAAGAGGAGGCCCAGTCTATGGCCTGCGAGGTCACCCGACCTGAGTCCACTCGATTATTTCGTATGGGGATATCTAGAATCACTTGTTACAATATGAGATTCCAGTGGACACAGACATAGATTAGTTGTCAGGATTATAGTCGCCTGTGATGTGATTCGAAACACGGCAGCGATTTGAAAGAATGTGGCACAATCTCGTACGCTGATGTCTGCTTGCATTGCGGTTCGTAGCCGTCATTTTGGATAACTGTTGTGAGATACGTGCTTACCTCAGGTTTGTCAATGATATGATACTACACAGTAATAACTGTAAATAGTCTAATGTAAAAACTAAATGTAAATAAATGCTTGTAAAAAGAAACTGTAAATAGTCCGGAAAACAGTAATAGTGATGGAAATGTTCTAGCTCCTGAGATCCTAAGTTCTCTATATTGAAATGTTCTGTAGAGCATCCCCTATGCAATGTTTAATTTTTGCACGCTTTTACTGAAACACCCGGTATACAGGGAGTCACAAAATATTAGAACAAACTTCTTGGAGTTGTAGGGGTGGATATTTTAAGAACTTTGAAATTGGGAATGTATATCCCCTGAAGTCTCCTTCCCGAGTTAAATAGTAATTGTAGACGTACTACTCTTTTATCCTTGCAGATATGCAAACATATATGTAATGATTTTGAAATGACGGTTAGGGGTAATCAAACATGAGCCTGTCCGCTACTTGCTCTCTTTAGTCTGAGTTGTGGTCAGTTCGTGTTGACAGTGCACAAGCGAGTATTAACGCTCCCAGCAGACAATTTGAACACTTGCTATGAAGTTGTCGGGTTCTTTTCTTTTCTTTTTCTTTTTTTTTTTTTTGTTCTCTTTATAACTTGATGGAATAAAATGTGTTCCTTACTAATTGTTTTGTGTTAATACCTGTTCGGTATATCGTAATATAATTTATTTTGAAGTATAGTACCCAATGTTGATACTTGATTTAAATAACACTGTACATAGACGTGTGTGTGTCTAATGCCTACCCACTTCACTTTCCGTGATTCGGGTTCCGCATACGTCGGATAGATGGCAGGAAGTGACCCATTTCGAGTTGCACACCAGATCGGCGGGCCACATTATGTTTGATGTGTATCTGTGAAGAGTTATGTCGTGTACTAGGGTGAGTATATGTTAAGTGTTCGTGTGAGTGTAGTGTCGGGAATGGGAAGGGGAAACCCGGTGCCAGCGCGTAGCCTACTCCTGTCAAATAGCACCAAGAGGGCCGCCAGGCTTAACGTCCCCATCCGACGGACGAATCACTATCAACAGTGACATATGCCTTGCCTTCATATGCACTGCGGAGAGATTTTGGATTTAACCCAGGCATATTGGTGCACAATCTAGTGATTAGAAGTTGTGCACCGCCATCTCTCCTAGTCCCGAGGTAGAAATTTTACAAGAAAGATTTCTGACCCCGCCGGGAATCGAACCCGGGCCGGTTAGTCTGGAGACAGACACGCTACCACAGAGCTAACTCGGCGGGCCTGTACACAGATATAAAACGGAAGAATTTTGCGCCAAAAGAAAGCTTAGGCGGTTATACCTTCCCTATCTGAAATCCTTAAATGTCCTCCTCTACAACCTCACCAAGTTTGTCCTAGTTCTTCTGTAACACCCTGTGTATGTATACATATAGCTAAATAGGCCTATAGGATGTGACTTTTCACCCTTTTTTATCTGAGTTAGATAGGACCTTCGAAAAGTTTGGCTGGTTTTCTTTGGTTTTATAAGAGCTGGCCTGAGTTGTGTCCATACACTTAGACACGCTTTCGCCCATCGTGTGCCCTATATTGTATACATGCATTGATTGTCCATGTCGGATTGATGGTCTGGATGACATTCGTGAATCCGACGCTGATAAGTAGGCCATCCTGCTCCAGCCCCTAACAGAGCCAGGTCCCGTTTCGCGGACGAGTACCCTGATAACACCCAGGGATCTGGAGCCCAAATCCTTCCTATATCAGCATCGGAAACCCGTACAACACCAAAGACTTCACACCAGCCTATTTTCATTATTAAAGATGATAGATGAAGTGAGAGAGAAGTCGAGAGTTTTTGTGGAATAATAGAAGGTAACCGAGTACCCCGAGAAAAATCCCGCTGCAACGTTTCATTTGTACAGCACAAATTTCATCACGACTAGCCGGGGATCGAACCTGAGCCGTCTGGATGGACGGCCAGCGTGCTAGTACTTGAGTCACAGACGCGGCCCTTCGAAAAATTTACCCTTGTGTGTAAAGAAACGCCCTGCTGTCAAAAACAGCAATTGTTATTTGACAAGTTGTTCACAAGATCCGATTGTATCGTCCGGGTTGTTGACTTGATTAATACATAATAAATTAAGCCGCACTCAAAATTAAACACACATTCCAGGAGATGAGAAGCTCGTTACGAAGGTACTAACGGAATGCCAAAGGAGGTGATCACAATTTTGTTTCACATCTCGAGTTTTTAGGTTTCGAATTTATTTATTTCTTCTTTGTGAGAGAGTAAACAAAGACCAAGAATTTTAAATAAATTATGCTGCAGTAGATCCACATCTCTGATGAATGTAAAGCAAATGTTGCTGGAGACAAGAATGTCGACTCTGGCCGAACAGGTCGTCGTGTGTAGAGCTCAGCAGACTTGGTGTTGTGCTCGAGATGAATTGATGCAGTGCTGAGCTACAGGATAATACAGTAGATAGCTTAAGTGTCCCACAATTAAACCGTATAAACCCGGAGTATGATTAAAGCGTAAATGTTGTAACTACAAATCTAGAGGGCTCGGATTCAATTCTCAATAGGGAAGCAGGTATTTATCTCAACTTCTACAGATGTCCACCGATGTGGAGTAACGGTTAGTATGTCTGACTGTGAAACGAATGGTCCCCAGTTCAACTTAGTCCAGATTTTTCGTGCTTTTCCGCCTTAACCAATTGAAGCAGACGTTTTATATATATTGTTATACAGGGTGATTCACGAGGATTTACTGTCCCTCACGGAGCTTATTTCCGAATACATTCTGAGCAAAAAACATCATATAGACATGTGTCCTAATCTCTATATTTTCAGTTACACTAATTTGAAGTTGTTAGTAATATACTATTTTTTCTTTAGTTTTAAGGGTAGAAGAATATTATAGATAAAGGATCAACTATTCACTTGTATCATTTCTTTAATTAGCTAATATTCTCAAGCTAGAAATGTGTTGTGAAATTGACAGCTAGTTCGTATAGTTTTTTTCGACTTTTAACTACAAAATTACATTTTCTTACAAATTTATTACAAAAATTGTTACAAAATCACGCCACTCTTGTAAATTATTTAAGAATGTATATTAGGATGCATAATTAAACTGTAAAGAATCAAGTTCCTAAAGTCGTATGATTTGTAACAATTTTTGTGATAAGTGCGTAAGAATGACGTAATTTTTAGTTAAAATTTGAAAAACAAAATCTGTACAAAGCAATTAACAACACATTTTTACCTTCAGAACACTAGCCAATTAAAGAAATGACACTTCTGAATAGTTCAATCTCTATTTGTAATATTCTTTTACCCTTAAAACTAAAGAAAAAGGTATTTTACAAACAACTTTATATTAATGTATCCCTGAAAATATTGAGATTAGGACAAATGTTTATATGACATTTTTACTCAGAATGTCTTCGGAAATAAGCTCCGTAAGTGACGTTAAATCCTCGTGAATCACCCTGTATATATAAACAGTACCGGAGCTTACGGAGAGAGATCGCAGCGCGAAGCTAGTATGATCGAGTAACAGCTAACTTGTATTCAAAATAACCAAACGCAGGACTCTATTAATAAGAAATGAACCAACTCCATTGAATTCTACTGTATGACGTAACGGACTGATTCCTCTTCGTATACAGTAGATCGTAGATAAATAATCATGTAACACTAAAATACAAGATAAAATTAAGACTACGAGACTGTCAACAAGATATAAAATTCTCTTGTTAATGCGTGGTAGCGTGGCCGAGCGGTCTAAGGCGCTGGTTTAAGGCACCAGTCTCTTCGGAGGCGTGGGTTCGAGTCCCACCGCTGCCATTAATGTTTTTTAAAATTATGGATAGTGGAATTTTTGGGGCCCTTAGATAGGTCCTAAGCAAAGAGAATAATATCATGTTCTTATTTTAGTTTCATTATAATAAAATTACGAGTACATGCTTCTATTATCCTCCTATCTATGTCTCAGCCTCCCCAAAGGTCTTTTTTCCTCCGGTCTTCCAACTAACACTCTATATGCATTTCAGGATTCGTCCATACGTGCTACATACCCTGCCCACCTCAAACGTCTGGATTTAATGTTCCTAATTTTCCTAAGCACCTTATTCTCAAACATCCTTAGCCTCTATTCCTCTCTCAAAGTGTTAGTCCAAGTTTCACAACCATAAAGAACAACCGGTAATATAACTGTTTTATAAATTCTAACTTTCAGGTATTTCGAGAGCAGACTGGTTGACAAAAGCTTCTCAACCGAATAATAACAGACACTTTCATATTTATTCTGCGTTTAATTTTCTCTCGAGTGTCATTTATATTTGTTACTTTGCTGCAATATATTTTAACTTTCCCACCTTTTCAAAGGATAAATTTCCAATTTTAATATTTCCACTTCGAACTATGTTCTGTTCACGAGACATAATCATATTATACTTTGCCTTTTCGGTATTACTTACAAACCTATCTCTTTACTTGATTCAAGTGAAATTTCTGTGTTTTTCCTAGTAGTTTAGGGATTTTCTCCTAACATATTCACGTCATCCGCATGTAAGCACACATTTTAAAAAAATTCCGCCAATATATCTAAGAGCCTTTAAATATTGAGAAATATTATCATCGTCACGGTATTCTTGATAACATGGCTACAATATGCTCCACTCACTTATAAATATCTTTGCATTTTTTTCAGAGGCGAATGCTCACTTTTCAAATTTCTCTATATCCCTCTTTGCTTCACGAACACAAAAACGTTTGTGCGAGATCGTCCGTATTTGCTTGTTTTCCGCACAGAACCAATACGCGGTAAGTGTGAAATACCACATTCAGTATTCCCAACGTAATACACATAACAATTTCCCTCTTCTTACCGCTTAAGCGCGACATTTATTTTACTGCTTTAGGCTTTTAACATATTATTTTTAGAGACGTTTAACATAATAATTATAAACTGGAAACTTACCACTGCAATTTCACCTAAATTGCACTGCTAATTATTGTTTTTAAATATTTGCAAAAATTAAGTAAAGTCTACTACTCCACGAAACTTACTGCATTCCTGATGCAAGTAACATTAAGGAAGCCGTGAAAAAATCAACAAGATTCCAGATGCGGATGTTATTGCTGCAATATGTTATATAAATAATATTGTTAAAATATTAAAATGAAAAATAAATCATTACATAACCTTACCGTTTGTTTTAAGTTCGCATTTATAGACCGGAGGAAAAAAAAGACAGACGTATATCACGGCCTGCTGGAATATAGTAAACACAGAAAACATTTTATAGCAACAATGTTGAAGAAAGACATTTTGGTTTTCCGAAGTTGCCGTCATTAAACAGAAACCAACATGGAGATTTCATTGCAACTAATTAGAAATTCGTCTTTCAGGTATGTAATAAACGATCTTCGCTCAAAATAATGTATGATACACGAGCGGTATGTTTGTTTTCATGTTCTCGGAAATTAAAAAAGCTCAACTACGTTTCGCTTTTTCAATCTTTTCCTCGACCATGAAAACGTTAACATACCGCTCTTGTAACGTATATTACTATTATAGAATTTTTCTTCCCGTCTAGAGGTCGAAATAAAGCGTAGAATGTCGCGCTCAATTCAGGATAATGTTACTGAAAGAAAGAAATATAAACACTCCAAAAGAGGCATTTAAAGAACTTACGACAAAGGCATCAAGCTAGTACTGACTGTTATTAACTTGAAAATTAAATATCTAATAGCATACAGAAATATAAATGGATGGAATAGAGTTAATGATATTGAAATGGATGGTGTTATATTTGATATAATTAAAAGTTATGAATATCTGGGAACTATTCCGACTGACAACGACGAAATGTCAAAACAAAAATATATCAAGAAAGTGCAAACTTGTATATAGAACAATTATACGGCTAAGAGTCATGTCTGCAGCAGAAACATGGAGACTAAGGAAAACAAATGAGATCACCATAGCAACTTAGGAAAGGAAAATTCTTAGGAGAATTCTTGGGCCAAAGCAAGATGATAATAGGCTAGTTGAAAAATAAGGACAAACAATGAAGTCGAACAGGTGTATGGAAACCCGGCTATTACAGCATAAATTAAAAGCAAAAGAATCTCGTGGCTGGGACATGTGATGAAAATGGAAGATTATAGAGTTGTTAAAACATTGTTTGATGGCAAACCTGGTGGTAGAAGAAAGACAGAAGACTTTGTAGATGGGTGGACGATGTAGAAAACGACTTACTGAGAATAAATATCGGAAGACGGAGACTGAAAGCTAAGGATAGACGACAGTGGAACAGAATCATGAGAGGCTAAGATCCTAAATTGGAATGTAGCGCCATAGAGCAGTAGTAGTTACCAAGGAAACGTACAAGACATTCCCTGTGGCAAAATATATGAAGACTACTAAAATATGATAGTTTCATTTCCCTTTACCGTGACGAAATGTCCGAGTAGGCCTATATATTTTTTTTTTGTTATGAAATATTCCATTGACATATTCCTTTGTTCTGTAGTGCGAGTTTTCGAGTACAAAATATCTCACAATACCTTGCGGGGGTTGAACACAACTCCCTTTTCCGACGTCTCGAAAACAGAAAAACTAAGAAAAATTCTGGCGGAATGGCAGGTGTCCTGGGATCATACCGTATACATTTCCAACACCATATCGTTTTCAAGCGGCCGACCGGTTTTTTTACTTGGTTATTTAACAACGCTATAGGCTATCAAAGACTAGGTTATTTCACATAATGGAAGAGATGATAGCGAGATGTTATTTGGCGAGATGAAGCCAAGAATTCGCCATTGATTACCTGACATTCTCCTTACGGTTTGGGGAAAACCTAGGAAAAAAACTCAACCAATAATCAGTCCAAGCGAGAATCGAACCCACACCTGAGCGCAACTCCGGATCAGCAGGTCTGGATAAACTATATTTTACTTTAAATAAAACGGAAGTTATACGTTGCAGGACAAAGTACTCGTTTAGGAATCTAACGAAGAGCATTTGAAAAATAAAACCGGTAGTTAGGCCTACATATAATCTGGTGACACCCCTGTCCGACGCAGTGAAAATAATATGGCTACCTATTTTAGGAGGATCAGAAACCTGGTGAAATTATTTTCTGTTCCGTGGTGCGAGTTGGTGGACCCCAATATCTCAAATCTTGCGGGGGGTTGAACTCAACTCCCTTTTCCGAAGTCTCGAAAACAGAAAAACTAAGAAAAATTCTGGCTGGATGTCAGGTGTCCTGGGATCATATCATATACATTCCCAACACCATATCGTTTTCAAGCGGCCGACCAGTTTTATTTACTTGGTTATTTCACGACGCTATATCAACAACTTGGTTATTTCACGTTGATGGAACAGATGATAGCGGGATGGTATTTGGCGATATGAAGCCAAGAATTCGCCATAGATTACCTGACATTCCCCTTACGTTTTGGGGAAAACCTAGGAAAAAAACTCAACCAGTAATCAGTCCAATCACTGTGGGCTTAAGCAAGAAGATGTACTATCACCTTTACTTTTTAACTTTGCTCTAGAGTATGCCATTAGGAAAGTCCGAGATAACAGAGAGGGTTTGGAATTGAACGGGTTACATCAGCTGCTTGTCTATGCGGATGACGTGAATATGTTAGGAGAAAATCCACAAACGATTTGGGAAAACACGGGAATTTTACTGGAAGCAAGTAAAGAGATAGGTTTGGAAGTAAATCCCGAAAAGACAAGGTATATGAGTATGTCTCGGGACGAGAATATTCTACGACATGGAAATATAAAAATTGGAAATTTATCTTTTGAAGAGGTGGAGAAGTTCAAATATCTTGGAGCAACAGTAACAAATATAAATGATACTCGGGAGGAAATTAAACACAGAATAAATATGGGAAATGCCTGCTATTATTCGGTTGAGAAGCTTTTATCATCCAGTCTGCTGTCAAAAAATCTAAAAGTTAGAATTTATAAAACAGTTATATTACCGGTTATTCTTTATGGTTGTGAAATTTGGACTCTCACTTTGAGAGAGGAACATAGGTTAAGGGTGTTTGAGAATAAGGTGCTTAGGAAAATATTTGGAGCTAAGAGGGATGAAGTTACAGGAGAATGGAGAAAGTTCCACAACACAGAACTGCACGCATTGTATTCTTCACCTGACATAAGTAGGAACATTAAATCCAGACGTTTGAGATGGACAGGGCATGTAGCACGTATGGGCGAATCCAGAAACGCATATAGAGTGTTAGTTGGGAGGCCGGAGGTAAAAAGACCTTTAGGGAGGCCGAGACGTAGAGGGGAGGTTATATTAAAATGGTTTTGAGGGAGGTGGGATATAATGATAGAGAATGGATTAATCTTGCTCAGGATAGGGACCAATGGCGGGCTAATGTGAGGGCGGCAATGAACCTCCGGGTTCCTTAAAAGCCAGTAAGTAAGTAAGTAAGTAAGTAAGTAAGTAAGTAAGTAAGTAAGTAAGTAAGTAAGTAAGTAAGTAAGTAAGTAAGTAAGTAAGTAAGTAATCAGTCCAAGCGGGAATCGAACCCACACCTGAGCGCTATTCCGGATCAGCAGGTCTGGATAAACGATATTTTACTTTAAATAAAACGGAAGTTATACGTTGCAGGACAAAGTACTCGTTTAGGAATCTAACGAAGAGCATTTGAAAAATAAAACCGGTAGTTAGGCCTACATATAATCTGGTGACACCCCTGTCCGACGCAGTGAAAATAATATGGCTACCTATTTTAGGAGAATCAGAAACCTGGTAAAATTATTTTCTGTCGTGGCGGTGCCCCATTTTTTGTACAAAGTGATTGTGCATTACATTAAGGAAATAAAAAGAGAATGAGAAAAAGCGAAAAAAAAGAAGAAGGTAGCGTAGCGCGTTGGTAAAAGCGGGACTGGCCAGCTAGCAAGCTATAATAATTCTCCACGGAGCCGTTGTTGCCCATCAAACATAACTGGAGGCTCCGAAATAATTGCACCCAAATGATGGGGTTGCGATGAAGCCACGTCCAAAATAACAGGGTTAGGAAGATTGGGAAAAAGAAGACTGGTTTCTCCATAAGCCAATCCACAGCCGGGGAGGAGTCATTTAGAAGATGCTAGAGTCGACGAAACGATGGAAACTACTACAAGGTATACATAGTTCATATTGGTCATAATCCAAAATGGCTTCGAGGTTGTAAAGGTCTCCATTAAAAACCTTCCTCTCTTTTCCTCTCCACAGAACCCCCTTTTCTCCTCCATCAAAAACATACCTATCACTCTATCAGCCGCAATACATAAAGTTTCGTCTTGCCAGTCGCGGTTGTTGGAATAACGTGTAATTTGTGCAGGTAAACATACACTTACGTGATGGGCCGACTACCAGCAGCTAGGGAATGAAGTGCAGGACTTTTGATTATCATGGAATTGCTACCTTATAAAAGAGAGTTGAAAGAAAACAGTTTATCTTATTACGGAAATTGTGGCTTTAAAGTCTTTTACCTCATAGCTAAAATATGGTGTAAAAGACATAATGCCTTTTCCAGTTGTTAGAAAAAACAGTGTTTTTAATATTAAGTCTATGAAGATCTCCGATTTCATCTGAAAGGCCCATTCGCAATGAAAATTAAACATAATCGTAACGTAAACACAGAAGTTTGCGCCCAGGCTACCAAATAGGATCATTCACAATGATTCACATAAACATTGACACAAACATTACCGTAAGACGTAAACATGAAAGTTTGCGAACTCCAAACTTTCATGCTTATGCTTAAGTGATTTGCAAACAGAACACAATCGTGGAGCGCTGAAGTATACGACAGAATATGAGGAAATGGCGTCGTCGTTATGTTTCCATGGTTACGAAGTATGTTTGCTGTAATGTTTATGTTCCCATCGTGAATGATGGTATGACTTCTTGATTTTACCGTAACGTTCATATTTTTAAGTTAACGCTAACGTTATGTTTAATTTTCATTGTGAATGGCCCATAAGTCTTAGCTTTTGTATTTAAAGATCCAGTGGACTCAGGTTTGATTCCTGACGGAGAAATGCACAATTATCTCTCGACTAAAGAAAATGGGGCTCTTTTCTATGTTTTTAGTCCTTTCCAAATCGATTACTTAACAATCCTGTATTAAATATGCTGTTATTTATGTTGGTGAAATTCAGAAGATATTT
The DNA here is from genome assembly GCA_025594305.2 of Periplaneta americana. Taxonomy (NCBI): domain Eukaryota; kingdom Metazoa; phylum Arthropoda; class Insecta; order Blattodea; family Blattidae; genus Periplaneta; species Periplaneta americana. The sequence goes on along the minus strand of JAJSOF020000025.1, from coordinate 17,386,460 downwards.
TGGCAAGGTGAATTCGAAGATTCGCCGTAAAATGATTGGACATTCGTCTTACAACTGCGGAGATGGTATAACACAGTAACTAGCCGAAGCAGGATTCGAACACATGCCCGAGCTCAGTTCGGAACACGAGTCCCGCTTGCAGGTGGTTATTTTATAGTCGTTTTTAAGTAGAAGTTCCCTCTCCTTACTATAGGCCTATATGAGGAAATAGCTTAGAAATTGACTATCAAATAAAAATGAAACTCCCTCGCTTGTTCTCCTTGCATTTACTTTGTTCTCCTTGCATTCCTATTGTTCTCTCTGTGTCCCCGATGTTCTGCTGGTCTTTCTATTGCTCTCCTTATCTTTACCTTCTTATCCGTGAATTCTCCGTATTCTCTTTGGATTCCCCCTTTCCTCCTTGTCTTCCCCTTAATCGCCTTATATTCCTCTAATTATCCCCGTGTGATAAGGGATGCAGATATACAAACTAGAAGTACAATACTCTACAAATCATCCCAAATACTGGCCGATGATATAGATATCATTGGTCGATCTGTGGAGAATGTTAAGAGAACATTTACTGCTTTAGAAAGAGCAGCCCAAAAAATGGGGCTGAAAATTAACGAACAGAAGACTAAGTACATGATTGTTGGATGTAAAAAACAAAAAAGGGACTTGACAACAACAACCCATTTAAAAATTAATCAATATAAATTTCAGAGGGTCTCTAGTTTTGTATATCTGGGCTCCTTAATCAATGACACTAATGATATTAGTGAAGAAATTGATAGAAGAATTCAAAATGCCAATAAAGCATATTTTGGATTATTGAGGCACTTTAAGTCAAGACTTCTTACAAGGGAAACAAAATGCAATATTTATAATGTTTTGGTAAAACCTGTATTAACATATGGCAGTGAAACGTGGACCCTCTCAAAGACTCATATGTCAAGATTGAGATCCTTTGAAACCAAAATTCTAAGATATATGGCCCAATATGTGATAAAGGAGAATGGCGATTAAGATACAACTTTGAACTTTACCAACTATATAAGCCCCTGATGTGGTTACAGTCATTAAAATATCAAGATTAAGATGGGCAGGACATGTGCAAAGGATGGCAGATCATGAGATACCCAAGAAAGTTATGGGGAATAAATTTGAAGGAAAAAGGAGTGTAGGACGACCAAGACTGCGATGGATGGAGTGTTAGAGGATCTAAAGAAAGTGGGAATTAAAGGATGGTGGTTGGTTGCCAGGGACAGAGATGCATGGAAGAGAGTTCTAACGGAGGCCGAGGCTCAAATTGGGCTGTAGCGTCTATGATGATGAATTATCCCCGTATTTTTCTTGTTTCCTTGTATTCTTATTGATCTCCTTGCATCCCCCTTGTTCTCCATGTCATATCTTTGTTATCCTCCTCTTGTTGACCCTGTATTCTAGTCTTTCCCTTCTTCTCATATTTTCCTTCTTCTCCATATATTGCCTTCTACTTATTCTCCTCATATTTCCTTTGTTTTCCTGGTATTCCCTTTGGTTTCATCGTATTCCCCTCTTTCATGTTCTATTTCCTTTTCTCCTAGAATTTCCCTCGTTCTCCTTGCCTTCCTCTTCTTCTCCTTGTATTTCTCCTGTTATCCTTGCATTCCCCCCGTTGGTCTTATTTCCCTTGTTGTACTTGTCATCCTCCTGGTTATCTTTACTTCCCTCTTGTTCTTGTTACCCTTGTAGTCCCTAAGATTCCTTGCATTGCCTTCGTTCTCCTTATCTTCCCTATTCTTCTTCTATTCCCCTTGTTCTACTTTTCTTCCCTTGTATTTTCCTTATTCTCCTTGTGTTATTCTCTATTTTCCTAAGCACCTTTGAGAATAAGGTGCTTAGGAAAATATTTGGGGCTAAGCGGGATGAAGTTACAGGAGAATGGAGAAAGTTACACAAGACAGAGCTGCACGCATGGTATACTTCACCTGACATAATTAGGAACATTAAATCCAGACGTTTGAGATGGGCAGGGCATGTAGCACGTATGGGCGAATCCAGAAATGCATATAGAGTGTTAGTTGGGAGGCCGGAGGGAAAAAGACCTTTAGGGAGGCCGAGACGTAGATGGGAAGATAATATTAAAATGGATTTGAGGGAGGTGGGATATGATGATGGAGACTGGATTAATCTTGCTCAGGATAGGGACGAATGACAGGCTTATGTGAGGGTGGCATTGAACCTGTAGGTTCCTTAAAAGCCAGTAAGTAAGTAAGTAAGTAAGTAAGTAAGTAAGTAAGTAGGCCTAAGTAAGTAAGTATTATTCTCCTTGTATCTGTAATATTATTGTTATTATTATTATTATTACTATTATTATTATTATTATTATTATTATTATTATTATTATTATTATTATTATTATTATTATTATTATTATTATTGGTTGCGGACAATACATTTTCTTTTCTTTTTCTAAAATGTTAGAATACGATAGTGGGATGATAGTCTTCATCGCATATTCCTTCGTGAAATAACAGCTATCATAAAATTTCACCTCACAGATGATTAAGAATCGTCCATGCATTAAAGAAGTAAGAACCGATAAGTAGGCCTAACTATTACAGAAATCTTCAACATTCGCTGTTCTAAAAAAACTAATATGTTCAATTGTAGAGAATTATATAAAAAAATTCTTCGAGTACGGTGGCGGACACTCTGTGGAAACCAGTCTTCGTTACACAGGACCCACCCTTTATAATTATTCTTTCGCCATTTGTGGGTTTTATTACATCCGTCTGGTTGCGCTTGCATGACAGGCACTGAAGCAACGACCTTCACTAGAACCACGTCCGTATTATGCAGGAATCTCAGTGCGCACGTCTCGAGGTTTGGCTTTGATACGAGCAGATCAGCATTCGCCAGACCTTACAAGTTTGTTATTGTTTCTTCATTAGTAATAACTTCATAATGAACTTTTTTTTTACATGCCCCATTACTGTGGAGTAATACTACATGCATTGGTTTAACTTAAACTATGTTCATATAATTACTTTATATTGTTCTAAGAGTTTCTTTATAGGCAATATAGATGGATGAATTTTGTACTTTTCTTTCATTGTAATTTGTCAAACTGTATATTGTTAGTAAATTTGATCAAGTTCTTATGGTATTTGTTCACTAGTTTGTCTTTATTCACTGGCCAGTTTTCAGACTTTAGAACTGCCGCTTTCAGAATGTCTCTTTCTCTCTCAAGTAATTTACAATTGTATAACAAAAGATCTATCGTTTGTTCGTCATTGTTGCATGGACATAATGGGCTATCTATAATTTTATTTTTATGTAGATAAGATTTTATATTTCCGTGTCCTGTTATTATAGTTGTGAAGTTTGGGGTTATGTTAAGTTTCAATTTTAACCGATCGTTTATATTTGGGAAGAAAGATTTTGTGATTTGTCCTTTTGCTGTGATGTCCCATTCGTTTTGCCACTTCACTAAACTGAGAGTGTGTATTTCACCTTTCACTGCACTTTTTGGTGTCTTGCTGTAGCTCTCTGGAATATCCTCGGAGCGTGCTGCCTCCTTCGCAAGTTGATCTGCTAATTCATTCCCCTATGGTACAGTACATAATAATTGCTAACGTTATACAGGGACATCATTTTATTTGTACTAACATTTCTAATATTAACATGGCTATACCTTTGGATCAACGGTTGCTACCCCCTTCCACGACTGGAGTCAGATGATACTTTACTATGTATAGGAGGGAAGAAATGTAGTTCATCCATTTACGTAAACTAGGAAATATCGCGATTTTGAGTTCAATAATTTTCATTAGATTTTTCTTTAATCAAAATACAGAACAGAATTAACAATGAGTGTTTTTACTCACGAACTGAGCTATCCATGCGGACGTATTCATTATGTAGTGTATATTATAGCACATTAGCGTACACTATAGAGAATGAAGTTAAATTGAAAAATAATCAAATATGAATATTTAAACACATTTTTGAAAATGGTGGCCGTTCATTTCGATACAGGCTTCAGTTCTAATGTGCTTATTATCGCACTATAAACTATCGCACCTAATTCCAATTACCAGTTTCGTCCTTCGTACCAGTAACTCATGTTGAAATAATTCTGTACCTACTCTATAAAAGAGTACCTTACGTACTGTAAATTCAATCTTACTTCTGCACGATACGAAATCTACTGTCCGTCCAAGTGGTTATGTCGCAGGGTCGTAGAAATGGGGAAAATCACGTGACAGTTAATTACTTAACGAGGCCCTTTTATTTAAGTTATTTTAAACAGTTGTATAATATTACGTAGACGTTCAATTCCTAACATAAATTAATGTTATCAGAAAAGACAGCCCAGCCACTAGCCTTTACAAAGAAGCGAATAGAAACGGGTGGGGGAAACCGGGATGCGACGTAGGCAAATGGACGACAGTACCTATGCGAAAATGATTCAATATTGAAAGCTCTTTCGTCATTGGAAAACGCGAACATATTTTTGGAACGTACTGTTTACTATGACCGTAAGACTACTATGACTGTATATGCGGACTTGGTTCTGTGTGGAGGACAGTTGAGCTTCATTAATAGAACGGGTGGGAATGAAGTACATTCAAAAACTCAGGTACAGTAAAAGTTTAAGTAAAAATAAAATGATGTCCCTGGAGCTAAATGACAGCTGTGAGCAGTATGGGATGAAAATAAATGCCAAGAAGACGAAGACTATGGTCACAGGAAGCAAAATTAAAAAGGTAAATTTACGAACTCTAAACGAGTTACACCCCTGAAGGGCCAAGAACGACCCGCCGGCTGCTGGCCTCACGTCCACATGCCGACGCAGAGGTGGACGATTATCCAGCCAGAATGGAGGTATCATGTGGTTAGCACGATGATCCCCCAGCCGTTATAGTCGGTTTACGACACCGGATTTTCGCTACCTATCGTAGCTCCCCAAGTACATCACGATGCTGGGTGGGCACCGGTCCCATACACTGGCCGAAATTGCATGATAAAATTTTTTTCCCCATGAGGATTCGAACCAGCGCGCATTCCGTAACGCGAGTCCTATTCAGGATGCCTTAGACCACGACGCCACGGCGCGGGACGGTAGAGCAAGTAGACAGCTTCAAATACTTGGGGTGTACTATAAGCAGTAATATGAGCTGCTGCCAGAAAGTCTTCTGCGGGCCTCTGGAGAAAGAACTAAGGAAGAGACTAGTGAAGTGCTTTGTATGTAGCGTGGCATTGTATGGGAAAGAAAGATGGATATTATGTCGAAGTGAAGAGAAGCGAATAGAAGCATTTGAAATGTGGATATGGAGAAAAATGGAGCGTGTGAAATGGACAGACAGAATAAGAAATGAAGCTGTGTTGGAAAGAGTGGGTGAAGAAAGAATGATACTGAAACAATCAGAAAGAGGAAAAGGAATTGGTTGGGTCACTGGCTGAGAAGAAACAGCCTACTGAAGGATGCTAACCCTAAAGAACAACCGGTAATATAACTGTTTTATAAAGTCTAACTTTCAGATTTTTTGACAGCAGACTGGATGATGAAAGTTTCTCAACCGAATAATAACAGGCATTTCCCATATTTATTCTGTGTTTAATTTCCTCCCGTGTATCATTTATATTTGTTACTGTTACTCCCGGGTATTTGAATTTTTCCACCTCTACAAAGGATAAATTTCCAAATTTTATATTTCTATTTCGTACAATATTCTCGTCACGAGACATAATCATATACTTTGTATTTTCAGGATTTACTTCCAAACCTATCTCTTTACTTGCTTCAAGTAAAATACACGTATTTTCCCTAATCGTTTGTGGATTTTCTCCTAACATATTCACGCCATCCGCATAGACAAGCAGCTGATGTAACCCGTTCAATTCCAAACCCTCTCCGTTATCCTGGACTTTCCAAACTGCATACTCTAGAGCAAAGTTAAAAAGTAAAGGTGATAGTGCATCTCCTTGCTTTAGCCCACAGTGAATTGGAAACGCATCTGACAGAAACTGACCTATACGGACTCTGCTTTACGTTTCACTGAGACACATTTTAATTAATCGAACTAGTTTCTTGGGAATACCAAATTCAATAAGAATATCATATAAAACGTCTCTGTTAACCGAGTCATATGCCTTTTTGAAATCTATGGATAACCGATGTAGTGTACCCTTATACCCCCATTTTTTCTTAATTATCTGTCGAATACAAAATATCTGATCAACAGTTGATCTATTACGCCTAAAACCACACTGATGATTCCCAATATTTTCATCTAGATATGGAGTTAATCTTCTGAAAAGAATACATTAAAGTAATATATTTCCTTACGAGACAATTCAGATCATTATTTTGTCAATTTAGATTAATTTGAAATTTAATTTCAGCTAGTAACTTTGCATTCTCTTGCCTCCACTACTGTGTAAGAAAGCTTTTGACCTACCTTATCCACATGTACAAATGAGAGTTCACGAAACAGTTGAAGCAAAATCAAACTAAAAATGCATTTACTGTAGTATGACGTCATCTTGAATTACTAATGCGCAATACAGTCCTAACCTGGATTATCATAATATATTGGCGAAGACATTACGTAGTCTTAGTACGACATTCTGTGTGGAATAGTAATTTGAATATTAATAATAGTTGACGGCGTGATGAAAACAAAAGAGTAATCTTAATCTGTTTCGACACCTGCTGGCATAAAAACCTTCCCTCGTGGCGGAGAGCCGTGGCGTGTAAAATTATCTGTGATTTAGTGCGAAGCACCAACCACATGCGGTAAGCCGTGTAATTATGGCTCAGATCTACATATTAACACAGGACGGCCGATCACAGCGCTGTCTGGCATCCGTGGGAAACTGTAATTCCGATCTTCATCTGAAGAAAAACTTCTATTTATTTACAGCATATTGCAGCTAAGTTATTGCGCTGAGTTTGGATAGCCCTGACATTTATATCTTTCATAAAGCGAAGGCATTAAGAACGTTTACTGCGAAATTTTTAAAACTGCTACTTTTTGTAAGGGATTCAACTCAATTGAATGTTGGATACCTTATCTTCTTTGTTTAATGACGGTATATCAGCTTGAGAAGTTATTTAAATGTTGAAATGAAATGACAGAAAGATTATAGTGATTATTAAAAATGAGGTCATATTCAGGTTTGCATTAGCTGTGTACGAAATTGTGGCTATATGAATGGTATACCAAATGTTAAATAAAGGCTACATTCACTTGTAACCACAGTCGACATGTAGGCGTTTTAAAGTTGCTGTTTTGTACACGATTATCAAATATAATATACTTAAACTAAAATTATATATATATATATTTTGATGTACCGAAGTACATATGATATTTCCATGCAGATATTCTGCGTCATCATATGATGAAAGAGTGATGGAAGGAGAAAAATTCTCTCCGGCGCCGGGATTTGAACCCGGGTTTTCAGCTCTACGTGCTGATGCTTTATCCACTAAGCCACGCCGGATACAACCCCGACGCCGGTCAGAATCGTCTCAGATTAAGCTCCATCTCTTGGGTTCCCTCTAGTGGCCGCCCTCTGCACTACGTCATAGATGTCTATGAACGCAGGACCGAAGTCCATACATGTGTTGAGGTGCACTCGAATGAGTGACTGGTTGGCCGGGATCCGACGGTATAGGCGCCGTCTTAAATCACAAAGTGATTTATTACGCATATCATATATATTTTGATGTACCGAAGTACATATGATATTTCCATGCAGATATTCTGCGTCATCATATGATGAAAGAGTGATGGAACGGAGAAAAATTCTCTCCGGCGCCGGGATTTGAACCCGGGTTTTCAGCTCTACGTTCTGATGCTTTATCCACTAAGCCACGCCGGATACAACCCCGACGCCGGTCAGAATCGTCTCAGATTAAGCTCCATCTCTTGGGTTCCCTCTAGTGGCCGCCCTCTGCACTACGTCATAGATGTCTATGAACGCAGGACCGAAGTCCATACATGTGTTGAGGTGCACTCGAGAGTGACTGGTTGGCCGGGATCCGACGGTATAGGCGCCGTCTTAAATCACAAAGTGATTTATTACGCATATCATATATATTTTGATGTACCGAAGTACATATGATATAGCATCAGCACGTAGAGCTGAAAACCCGGGTTCAAATCCCGGCGCCGGAGAGAATTTTTCTCCGTTCCATCACTCTTTCATCATAAAATTATATAGCCTACAATGAAAATAGCAATCATCGCTGCGATCTTGATATGCTAGTTTAAGTTACTACCATTCTATAATATACCGTATCGTACTATACCAAACAACACCATACTATGCCGTACCGTACTTTACCATTCTGTACTATACCATACCGTACCATATTACAGATATATTAATTTGTCCTACAGAATTCATCTGTAATATTGACCCTTAATATTTTAGGAGAAAAATTCGCTCCGGCGCCGGGGATCGAACCCGGGTCCTTGGTTCTACGTACCAAGCGCTCTGACCACTGAGCTATGCCGAATTCAATCCAATAATGGCAGTTGACATTGGATACAACATATATATATATATATATATATATATATATATGCCTAACTTGAGTTAGGCCATAAAGGGAAACATCGAAGGAGGAAGGTTCGACCCGGTGTTGTGGATTGAATTCGGCGTAGCTCAGTGGTCAGAGCGCTTGGTACGTATAACCAAGGACCCGGGTTCGATCCCCGGCGCCGGAGCGAATTTTTCTCCTAAAATATTAAGATACCATACCATACCATACTATACCGTATCGTACGATACCATACCATACTATACCGTACCATATCATATCAAATTATAACTATTCGGCGTAGCTCAGTGGTCAGAGCGCTTGGTACGTAGAACCAAGGACCCGGGTTCGATCCCCGACGCCGGAGCGAATTTTTCTCCTAAAATATTAAGGTACCGTACCATACCATACCATACTATACCGTATCGTACGATACCATACCATACTATACCGTACCATACCATATCAAACTATACCGTGCCGTACCGTACCATATCTTATTAAACTTTATCCAACCAGGATTTGAACCCGGGCCCGCTCGTTTCATGGCCATACGTGCTAACCGTTACTCAACAGCGTTGGACTATTATTGCCTCTGAATTGTGCCTTCCAATTCTTACATTCCTGTTCCTATTCATTCTACTGATGTACTCGTTTCATTAACTTTTCTTCCTATAAACACATTCAATGATGATGAAAGAGATGGAACGGAGAAAAATTCTCTCCGGCGCCGGGATTTGAACCCGGGTTTTCAGCTCTACGTGCTGATGCTTTATCCACTAAGCATCAGCACGTAGAGCTGAAAACCCGGGCTCAAATCCCGGCGCCGGAGAGAATTTTTCTCCGTTCCATCTCTCTTTCATCATCTGATGACGCAGAATATCTGCATGGAAATATCATATGTACTTCGGTACATCAAAATAAACATTCAATGATGTTGACTATTGCACTGTTATTAAAGTTCAGGTAAGTTCAAATAAATAGAAAATAAACAACGATTTTGTCTTCTTATGTATAACTATTTTTAAAAACGAAAGTTGCTGTCGAAGTAGCCCTTAGAGAAGACCAACTTTGTACTACAACGAAAGCAAATGGCATGTCAAAGTAACCCCAAAGCATGGGGCTAGTTTGACACCACAAGAAGGGACTTTTTCTTATATTTAGTATTAATGCATTTTACGGAAATTAAACCATTATAGATTCTTAGCCGAAGGATTTGATGTGGTTAAAAACACTTTTCATTTTTTCAACCAAAGTTACAAAGGTTACATTAAAATATCTTTTAAAACTATGTCAATGTAGCCCCTGTTGACGGTAGTCAGGGTTGGGCGAGTAATTTACCTGCACGTATTTTACGTGTAATTAACATGTAAAATACGTAATGTGGAAAACTGTTTTATACACGGAGTAATAAACTAACATTTATTGATTTTGACAATATAAACATCAATTACTTCATTCCTTTAAGTCCTGATAGACTAAGAAAAATGTCTGTTGCAGAGTTTTCACATAGATTATTATAACATTTGTTCATACTTACTTTCATTCACTCTAATACTTAGAAAAACAGGAATGCTTTGCTTACTTTCAGTTTGTTTGCTGGAAAAACCCCATAACATTCTAACTAATTTATTTTTTGGGAGACTTTATATATAACTTATTACAAAACGCAACTAATAGTGAATAAACCTAATATTTAGCAACTAATATCACTTGTTAAATAGATTTTCATAATTAAAATACAATTAATTAAACCAGACAGTTTTTATTGATTTCCCAAAAGTTTTGTTTTTGTCACTTGTGGAGTTTTATAAATAAACAATTTTAGTGATAAAGTCCTTTTTTTAGTAGCCTATAACAGTTTATGAGTTGGGGAACATGGCTGATTAGACGTTTTGTATGTCAGAACATTAATAAACTTATTTTTTCAATCTTCGCTTCCACTGACATTACTATCTTTGTTAGTCGTAGGCTACGTGTATAGTTCTGTGTAGAAATCTTTCACTTCATCCGGTATGAATTACAAAATCTTCTTAAGGTCTCTATTTTTTAACATTAATTGGTATCCTCGAGTTATAAGCTAGGTTTGTTGGCAATTCAAAAGCTTAATTTTCATCACAAACTGAACAAAGAAAGAGAAAAATAAAAGTTCTTGGAGATTTTTTACGTATTTTACATTTAATACGCATTAATTACACGTATTTTACTGTAATGTGAATTACCTTTTTACGCGTAAAGTCCCAACCCTGACGGTAGTCCTAGATAAACAAGTATTTACTTATGTTGGAAGTTATTAATTTCATAACACACGTTTATTAGACTTTTTTATTTTGATGAATACTGCCACCTTCAAAACATTGAATTCTTTCTCTATCACCTTGTATAGTATAAATAATACAAAGTATTTAAGGTAGAATATACCGAACATAAAGCTGAGAATTCATCAATGAAACTGTGCTAGTAATGACAGCAGAAGTGTCAGCAGTAAATATTTCTGTTGATAAATAATGAAAGTAATGATGTTGGTAGTGTGGCGGTATCGTTATGATTGCACACGAAAAAAACAATGCAACAAACAGTTTTCGAACATCTGGCGAGCACTAAAAGAGGCGCCGTCATGATGTATGGTCGGAACATTTCACGAAAATCACACGTTGAGTGACAGAAATTCTTATCTACAGAGATATATTATCGCGGCAATTTGTCAATATCATGGAAGTTAAATGGATTTGAGGTCGATGGAGGGCCGCAACAACAAAATGGCGTGTTGGATGTGACGTCATAATGATCACAATTATGTTGTGCAACCGACTTGCTTTTTATTATATTTGGAGGATATTATGTGTCAAAAGATGCGGAATTTGATGATATATTAACCGTGAAAACCTATAGGCAAGTTTACAATGTGCCGGAAATTTGAAGGTAGTGGGAATATTGAGTGACACCTGCCAGGGTAACATGATGATTACGGTATTGAGCACGCTGTAATTTCGATTTAACTGCACAAGCCCAATTTCAGCTGCCAAGGTTTCCCTCCAGCTCTGTCTGCTGTCTGTTTAACTACAAGTTCTTTCCCATGGCTTAGACAACTGTATCTCTTTCATATGGAACGGTAGGAAAATATGTAGTAGACAGATTCATAGCAAAATAACACATAAAACTGAGGCTTGAACTTCTAGGCCTACTAAGTCACAATGACTTCGCAAGATTCTTATGAAACTATCCGCTAAATTTCCGAAGTTAGTGGTTTAAATATATATATTTTTTTTTGCACGATAGTGTGTTTTATCGTCGGTACAGCAAACGGCCGCCACGATTGAAAGTTTATTTTATTGAATTCAGAGTTTCCAACATAGAAAAGTATCAAATATTCATATGTATGAGGTCTCGCCCACCTCATTGAATATTACACGACTAATATGAACTAGTCAATTGTATCATTACTATTAAAACCGAGAAAAATTCGTGCCGGTACCGGGAATCGAACCCAGGACCTTTCAGCTCTGCGCGCTGAGCGCTCTTACCAACTGAGCCATGCCGGGACACTAGAGGGGTTCGTGCCGGCGCCGTGGATCGTGTTATTCCCGGTGCCGCTACGAACTTTTCTCGTATTTAATAGTAATAATACAATTGACTAGTGTAATATTCAATGAGGTAGGCGAGACCTCATACATATGAATATTTGATGTATTAACTGTTAGAAGTTGTCATGAAACTGATGTTGAATATGGCCATAAAGTCATTTAAATATGCGCTCCTGCATATATGACGTGTATCGTCTCAAGTACAGGTAGCAAGGCCGTAAAAAGCATTACGAGAGGGGTTCGGCCGGCGCCGTTGATCGTGTCCCGGCATGGCTCAGTTGGTAAGAGCGCTCAGCGCGCAGAGCTGAGAGGTCCTGGGTTCGATTCCCGGTGCCGGTACGAATTTTTCTCGTATTTAATAGTAATAGAAAAGTATGTTAGAATATTACAAAAGTTTTTTTGAAAGATGGGACATTACAACGTTTTCATAATTCTTGTGTTCGCTTCGTCTACGATGTCCGTCGCGCTGACCACAGTAGTCCATCCTTCCAAACTCTAAACTGGCTACGGCTTAACGAACGTGGAAATTTTCATTCTCTTGTTTTCCTTTTCCAAGTCCTTCACACTTCTACACCTACCTACTTTGCCTCCCGTTTCAGTTACCTGTCATCCTATCATAATCTTTTTACCCGCACGCAAAATAGCCGCATACTATCCATACCAACACATAAGACATCATCGTATTCATCATCATACACAATCTCGCTCTCGCGCTTGTGGAATACCCTACCCAGTGACATCAGAGACTGTCGGAATTTAGTAGCGTTCAAAAGCAAGCTTATTAAGCATTTTCTTACTGCGTAGAGTAGGTTTAATTTTTACTTAATTAATAAAAAAATGTTTCTCTCTTCTTAACTTTTACAATAAACTGTCCAGCTTTTATTAATCAGTTAATCTTTTAGTACTTTGATTTTTATTGTATTTGTAAATTTAATATTAATTGTAATTATAATTGTAATTGTATTCGTAATATTATAGTTGTAATCCCCTGGTAGAGGGGAAGAGAAGGCCTCATGGCCTTATCTCTACCAGGTTAAGTAAATAAATAAAAAAGTGACAGTTAAGCGGCCGAACTTGGAACTACAGTGCTATGTTGCCAATATGGACAACCATGCTGCCAGCTGATGGAAGCTAGTAATTGTCGTTAAGATGACTGACGTTAAAACATTCATTGACAATTGACGCGAAGGTAAGAAAACAATACAAAAATCGACAGAGAATCAAACACGAAACGTACCAATGCTAACATTGTGTGCACAATAAATGTCGCCAAGAGAGCTATTAAGCAGTCGCCACGTGGAAACGGTACGTTTGGCAACTCAACCGTTGTTACCATAGCAACAGGCCTGCCACGCTACGTGACATTCAGTTGTTTTTCCGATCGCAACACTCCTGTCATGTCCCATCTTAAAAAAAAAAGAAAACAAGTATAGAGTTGTAATGAAAACCACTGCCTTCTATGTATACTACAATCCTACAATGCGTGTAAAATTAATACGAAAAAGGCAATGCTAATTAATATATATTATACGAAACAAATCACTGCATTTGAAATGTACTGAACTTTATTTAAACTACTCAAACTTTACTTAAGAAAAAGAAATAAAAATTATTCCAATTGAACACGAAATATTATAAGTAGCATAGGCTGCCTGGATCACTTTTACTACTTCACATTGCAGTTTATGGTGAAGTTTGTATGTTGGCCAGACTGCTAACATCAGTCAGCTGTTCATAGTGTAATGTACGTACTGTATATTAAGATTTTTTAAAATATTATTTTCAAAATATACTACCGTGCAAAAAAATATTGTACACGTTTTTGAAGTGCATTACATAATCTCGGACACTGAACAATTCGATCTGCTCGTTTTTCAAACTTTTCCTCCATTTTGTAAAAAGCACTTCTCAACTTTGTATCGTAAATACCACTTCTTTCTCCTTATGAGAAATGTAAATCAATTTTAGCGAACTGTCTATTTGTATTTTTTCCGTGCTTTTGTATACAGCGGTAGACTGATTTTGTTGATATTCAGTACCTACGAGTTATTATAGCCCATCCAGGAATGATGCACATTAAATATATTATAATCCTGAATATAAAATTTATACAAAGTGTACAGAAAGTAATGGAACAAATTAATTTAAAAATTGCTAATAAGAAATCAATACAATTTATTTATTTATTTTTTGTAAAATTTAAGGAAAGTTGGAAGATTTTAGTTTCCTCATTATATCCCATATCGAAATTGAAAAATGTTTCATGAATGAGGAAATTTTATCAGAATACTTACATAATAATATTCTTTTTAGAATATATTTCTTAATATCACATTTCTAATTGATTCAGATTTCTATTACGTCATGAAAATGAAGCCCAAAAAGTCTTGTAAATAAGTTGAATATATTCAGAGAAAAGGTACATTTCTTATGGTATTGTGTTAAATTATTTACAACAATTTATCAATAATTGATTGAAAACAACTAGTAAAGAAAGTATGTTTTGACAAAGTATCTTAAAAAAGGACTACAATAAACTTGCATACCAAATTTTGTGAAGATAGCATAAAAATCATAAATGCTAGACAATTTTTTCAACAGTATGTGGTTTTCATAGCGTTATATATGTTAATACCTCCTTAATTATTTCTTTATTCAATATTTATATTTACTTTACTTACTTATTCATTTACTTTTTCATTTATTTATTTATTACGTATTTATTTTTAGACAGCTATTCCTAAAGCAGATCTTCTAACGTTACATTTTTGACGGTATCGTGTGAAAAGTGCATTTAATACTGACTTTCAACTATTATTTACGCCGATTGTCAATTGTTTCCCACCAGATATCACAATGCAGCAACTGCAAGCATACTTTTAAAATTTGTTCTTTTCGGTCAACTAGCATACAAAAAGTATTCGTTTCAACAGCTATTTTACTGATAACTACATGACACAATTAAGAATTAAATGTAATTAAAAAAAATAGGGAGCACCCGGGTTTGAGCCGGCAGTCGAATGCTGTAACACTGAGTTATAACACCTACTGCTTCGACGTGACAAATTCTCACTATTAAAATGAGCGGGAATACAGCAATGGAGATGTCGGGGCAATTGTCTTTATTCCAGGACGGACGCAGTGTTGTCTAAAATGTAATCTACGACACACATTTAAAAATTATTCTATTTTTCTTTTTAGCCTGCGGCCTCGTTTTTCAAACATTCCTGTTCACAAAATAAAATGCAATTTTTAACACTTATTAATCAATAACTATGACTATAATTATTTACTTGTTTATTAAAACTGGAAGAGTTAATGTCATGACGTCATTTCTGTCTTACTGCCAGGAATATAAATTACAAAATTACAAAATAAATAAATAAATAAATAAATAAATAAATAAATAAATAAATAAGTAAGTAAGTAAATAAATAAAAAAATAAATGAATGAATAAATAAATAAATAAATAAGTAAGTAAACAAATAAATAAACAAGTGAGTGAGTGAGTGAGTGAGTGATTAAGTGAGTGAATGAATGAATGAATAATAAATAAATAAATAAATAAATAAATGAGTGAGTGAATGAATGAATAATAAATAAATAAATAAATAATAAATAAATACATACATAAATAAGGAAGCAAATAAATAAATAAATAAGGTAATAAATTAATAAATAAGCAAATATATAAATAATAAGGTTGCGGATAGAGGAGACGGCCTCCAGATATGAAGGGTAGCTGCGAATATATTGAATAAGCAGTCGTGGACAGCCGATAAGGGGTGGTCCTCCAGCTTGGGGGTTGGGCGAAGGGCTAACAACCCATCACCATAAAAAACAGCTTGTTACGAAACCTAACAGTAAGCCTCGGAATGGGACTGATTCTCCGGCACGACCACTGCAAAGAAACAGAAATGCATATAGAGTCTTAGTTGGAAGGCCGGAGGGGAAAAAGACCTTTGGGGAGGCCGAGACGTAGGTGGAAAGATAATATTAAAATGGATTTGAGGGAGGTGGGATATCATGATAGAGACTGAATTAATCTTGCTCAGGATAGGGACCAATGGCGGGCTTGTGTGAGGGCGGCAATGAACCTCCGGGTTCCTTAAAAGCCGATAAGTAAGTAAGTATATAAATAATAAATAAGCAAATAAATAATATAAGGTAATGAGTGGTACTGAAAATAAGTGTAATATATTTCTGCATAATGGCAAAAAAATAAATAAATAAGCAAATATATCAATAATTAATTAAATAAATAACAAATAAGCAAATAAATAAATATATAAATAGGTAAATAAATAAACAAACAAATAAATGAATAAATTGGTAAATAAATAAGTAAACAAATAAATAAATAAATAAACAAATAAATAAATAAATAAGTAAATGACTAAGTGAATAAATTAATGATAGTGTTCTGTCCAAGGGTAGGTCTCGTACTGCAAACCCAGCTTTCTCCAGTTTTTCCTATTTTCTGCCTTCCCCCTATTTTTTTTAAGTAAGTTATTTTACGACGCTTTATCAACAGCTCACCCCCTATGTTTCCTCATATGATCCATATATCTTAATGTCGTCTATCATCTGATATCTTCTTCTGCCCCGAACTCTTCTCTCGTTCACCATTCCTTCCAGTGCATCCTTCAGTAGACAGTTTCTTCTCAGCCAGAGACCCAACCAATTCCTTTTCTTCTTCCTGATCAGTTTCATTATCCTTCTTTCTTCACCCACTTTTTCCAACACAGCTTCGCTTCGTATTCTGTCTGTCCACTTCACACGTTCCATTCTTCTCCATATCCACATTTCAAATGCTTCTAATATCCATGTTTCTGCCTCATACAATACCACACTCCATATAAAGCACTTCA
The DNA here is from genome assembly GCA_025594305.2 of Periplaneta americana. Taxonomy (NCBI): domain Eukaryota; kingdom Metazoa; phylum Arthropoda; class Insecta; order Blattodea; family Blattidae; genus Periplaneta; species Periplaneta americana. Next base: position 17,369,483 of record JAJSOF020000025.1, on the reverse strand, counting down.
CTAGTGTCTTCCTTAGTTCTTTTTTCAGAGGTCCGCAGAAGATGCTCCTCTTTCTATTGAAAACTTCCTTTGCTATTGCTATCCTCCTTTTTACTTCCTGGCAGCAGCTTATAGTACAGAATAAATAATTAGCTAAATATGTAGGCCTATATACAGTATATATAAATTTAAAGAAAAGAAATATAGCCTATACTTCGTTAAGTGAGAACGTAAAAAAGTGTCTAATTGATTATTCGGTTACTTACTTACTGGCTTTTAAGGAACCCGGAGGCTTATTGCCGCCCTCACATAAGCCCGCCATTGGTTCCTATCCTGAGCAAGATTAATCCAATCTCAATCATCATATCCCACCTCCCTCAAAAATCCATTTTAATATTATCTTCCCATCTACGTCTTTGCCTCCCAAAAGGTCTTTTTCTCCGGCCTCCCAACTAACACTCTATATGCATTTCTGGATTCGCCCAGACGTGCTACATGCCCTGCCCATCTCAAAATGTCTGGATTTAATGTTCCTAATTATGTCAGGTGAAGAATACAATGCGTGCAGTTCTGCGTTGTGTAACTTTCTCCATTCTCCTGTAACTTCATCCCTCTTAGCCCCAAATATTTTCCTAAGCATCTTATTCTGAAACACCCTTAATCTCTGTTCGTCTCTCAAAGTGAGAGTCCAAGTTTCAGAACCATATAGAACAACCGGTAATATAACTGTTTTATAAATTCTAAATTTCAGATTTTTCGACAGCAGACTGGATGATAAAAGTTTCTCAACCGAAAGAAATATAGCCTATACTTCGTTAAATGAGGACGTAAAAAAGTGTCTCATTGATTATTCGGTTACGCAAAGAAAGAATTCATTTCCGCATTTCTGACAATCTTTCCATGATTGCTATTTGCAGTGTGTAGGTACTGGGGAAAGCCATTATGTGTAACCAAATATCATATTATTCATAGGCTATATGGAATCAATATTTATACAGCCTCGGTCCCGTTTTCTAGTTACCAGACTCTACACGCTACTATGAACTCCCAGTCTACTGCACTTTCTATTAAATGTAATTCTCGTTATCAACAATTATCGAACATGTTATTGTTCTCAAGACAAACGCCATGCTTACATGTTAGTTAGATACGTTAGTTTCTCATTGCAGTAGGTACTCATATAAATGAGCGAATGTACGCAAATATGCAGGTAGCATAAAATAAACAACGCATTACATATATCAACATCATTCTGAGTGTTCACCCGCATGGAGGAATTTACGATCATACTTCTGAATGCAAACCTATCATCTAGCGGCAATAAGTTAGATGTAATTACTAATACTACCCGAGCTGTTTGCATTGTCAATAGCACACCGGACTGCTGTGCTGCTGTTCAAATATTCGTCCTTTTTCCTCCACTAACCTTGCACATTACTACATCAAACACTTCAGTTACTCTTTCTTGAGAATTTTATTACCAGAAGTTCACTTTCTTGAACTATTCATAAAAACAAGGAACAAATCAAATAAACATGGGTCCTAAAATTGAATTTTTACGAAACGTTTGCTTCGATATCGGCATTGTATGAATATGTATTGTAAGACCTTACCATTTATTATGCTTCAAACTCTTCTGCATTGCATACAGGGCTATCGCACTCCCGGTAAAATGCTGTCTATATCGAAAATCCATATCAGGTCTACTTTCGTAAATTTTTTCCAAAACTGTTTTCCTGGATGGAGGTATGAAATTCTAATAATAAGATAGTAAATTATTAAAGGTTTTGCTACCTATTTATAAAAATATTTTTACAGCAGTATTTTCCTAGGAAATATGAAGTTACAGGAGAATGGAGAAAGTTACACAACTCAGAACTGTATACATTGTATTCTTCACCTGACATAATTAGGAACATTAAATCCAGACGTTGAGATGGGCAGGACACGTAGCACACATGGGCGAATCCAGATATACATATAGAGTGTTAGTTGGGAGGCCGGAGGGAAAAATACCTTTGGGGAGGCCTAGACGTAGATGGGAGGATAATATTAAAATGGATTTGAGGGCGGTGGAATATGATGGTAGAGACTGGATTAATCTTGCACAGGATAGGGACCGATGGCGGGCTTATGTGAGGGCGGCAATGAACCTCCGGGTTCCTTAAAAGTAAGTAAGTAAGTAAGTAAGAATTTCATCCTAATTACAAGTAAACAACAATTCAATAAAAAATTTCAATAAAATAATTAAATATTAATAAATCAAAAGCTAACAAAATAAAATTTTAACCAACTTAAACTGATAGTTTAAATAATTAAGTAAGTAAGTAAGTAAGTAAGTAAGTAAGTAAGTAAGTAAGTAAGAATTTCATCCTAATTACAAGTAAACAACAATTCAATAAAAAAATTCAATAAAATGATTAAATATTAATAAATCAAAAGCTAACAAAATAAAATTTTAACCAACTTAAACTGATAGTTTAAGTAATTAAGTAAGTAAGTAAGTAAGTAAGTAAGTAAGTAAGTAAGTAAGTAAGTAAGTAAGTAATTAAGTAAGTAAGTAAGAATTTCATCCTAATTACAAGTAAACAACAATTCAATAAAAAATTTCAATAAAATAATTAAATATTAATAAATCAAAAGCTAACAAAATAAAATTTTAACCAACTTAAACTGATAGTTTAAGTAATTAAGTAATTAAGTAAGTAAGTAAGTAAATAATTAAGTAAGTAATTAAGTAAGTAAGTAAGAATTTCATCCTAATTACAAGTAAACAACAATTCAATAAAAAATTTCAATAAAATAAATAAGTATTAATAAATCAAAAGCTAACAAAATAAAATTTTAACAAACTTAAACTGATAGTTTAAGTAAGTAAGTAAGTAAAATTTCATCATAATTACAAATAAACAACAATTCAATAAAAAATTTCAATAAAATAATTAAGTATTAATAAATCAAAAGCTATCAAAATAAAATTTTAAGAAACTTAAGTAAGTAAGAATTTCATCAGAATTACAAGTAAATAACAATTCAGTAAAAAAATCAATAAAATAATTAAGTATTAATAAATCAAAAGCTATCAAAATAAAATTTTAACCAACTTAAACTGCTAGTTTGAATAAGTGAGTAAGTAAGTAAGTAAGTAAAATCAATGCCTTTCAAAGAAATATATCCGATTAGAAGTAAAATTGTAATAGTTATTTACTATATGAGTATGGTAACGTTTCATCCTCTTTGATAAAAAAAATAATTTTGTACCAAATTTCGTTTTTAGTGCATATGAATGTGCCCTCTTTTAATGACTTGTTTGGGTCAACTGTTACAATATTTTTTGCATGATGGTGTTTTTCGTTGTATTTACAGCTATTGTTCTTAAGTCTTGAAACTTAGAATTTCTACACAGAAACTTGTTGCTAGGGAAACCATTCTACACAACATAAAACTATACTGAAATAGACCCATTACAGTGCACTTATTGTTACTTAGTTACCATTACAGTACAGTTTTGCAAAGGTTAAATGTTATGTTTTTATTTAACGACGCTCGCAACTGCAGAGGTTATATCAGCGTCGCCAGATGTGCCGGAATTTTGTCGCGCAGAAGTTCTTTTACATGCCAGTAAATCTACTGACATGAGCCTGTCGCATTTAAGCACACTTAAATGCCATCGACCTGGCCCGGGATCGAACCCGCAACCTTGGGCATAGAAGGCCAGCGCTATACCAACTCGCCAACCAGGTCGACTTTCAATACAAAATATATTATATATGCAATTTTAAAAATATAATCGTGCAAAAATTTTGTACAATACACGTTTTTGAAGTGCATTACAAAACCTCGGAAATTGAAAAACTCGCTTTGTTCGTTTTTCAAACTTTTTCTCGATTTGTAAAACCAATTCCCAACCTTGTATCGTAATATACTATTTATGTTCACTACCCATGTAAGTGTACGTATAGGGGAGAGTTGGGTAATATCGGACATCGGGTAATATCGGACAGTGAGTTTCTTTCATCTACCACCAGATGATAGTACTTGAATGACATGGTCACGTTTCTGTGATGTCGCATACAAAAACGTAACCATGCCATTCAGGTACTATCATCTGGTGGTAGATGAAAGAAACGCACTGTCCGATATTACCCGATGTCCGATACTACCCATCTCTCCCCTACTAGATTCACCATAACGTGCACTATAACTAACAATGAATGCTTTTTGCACTAGTTGGTGCTTTCTGCTTAACGGAGGACGTCCCACGGACTGGTGTACCTCTTTTAAATTAAACGTAACACTGCAATCTAACATTTGGACAATGGTTACACAAATAATGCTGAAATCAGAATTGATTTCACGTGCTTCAATGTTATGGGATGTAAATGACGGTTTAGCCACTGGCTATGAAATAATTATATTCCAATCTGCCTCCAGCCTTCTGTTGCCAAGTAACGCAAAACCTAGTGTGCATAATTAGTCCGCCATTGGACCTCGTATAGAGAAGAAATAAATTGCTATTCCACGGCTTATTAAAACTGATTTATTCCTTCTATCGCCACGTTTCTCGGTTCTGTAACGCCAAGACCACAAATCGTTTATCTCCGGTATCTCGCTGTGAAATTACGTTATATTGTAGAAACGGATGTACTGAAGATAGCTAGGATTTGAGATACCAATATGGAGTTTTCCTCCTCAAAATAATCACATTATGTTATAGCACATAATTATGGTCTAATCAACAATTTTTTATGATTATTGCAACCCAATTTATTTTCTATAGTAATGTCACTAAAGGTTTTGATTTATCTAGAGAAAATCAAAACTTGAGTGGGATTTAATTGACTAATACACGATTAGAAGAGAATATAGCCTATAAAGATTAAAAAACACAATAAAATATTAATTAACTTACTAAAATACTAAACTGTCTTGAAAATGTACCAACTCATCATTACAAATATTCCGCTAGATGGCAGTAGTGTGTTATGATGAGCTGTTCAATGAAGACTGTATAGTTTACACAGCTGATAAGTTTTTCGCAGTTTTCTCAAAATTTACAGCTAATGACATATGTAGATTCTCAAATAACTGATTAATTTCTTTTGATCTTAAATTAAAGTTTATTTTTCTGTAAAATTGTTTACAGTATTTTCATTTGTTCGCACCTACATTAGGCCTATATTAACAGGAAATGCATGTAAATTGCATATTTTATACGTAGCAGAAGAAGTTGAAAGTAGGCCTGTGTGTGAAAACTGCAAATGTACTTTACAGTAAAGGAGGGTAAAATTGACCATAAAACAATAAAAAAATTAAATAATGATAAAGGTAAAGGTATCTCCGTAACATGCCATGAAGGCACTTGGGGGGCATAGAGGTAGAGCCCCATGCTTTCCATGACCTCGGCACTAGAATGAGGTGGTGTGGTCGGCACCACGCTCTGACCGCCTTTTACCCCCGGGAAAGACCCGGTACTCAATTTTATAGAAGGCTGAGTGAACCTTGGGGCCGTTCTGAAAGTTTGGCAACGAGAAAAAAATCCTGTCACCACCTGGGATCGAACCCCGGACCTTCCAGTCCGTAGCCAGCTGCTCTACCAACTGAGCTACCCGGCCACCATTAAATAATGATATAACGCATAATTATGTGACGTAAAATACTAATATGTTACTTAAGAAATGGTGAAAAAGTGACCTTCAAAAATTCGTTCAGTTTACCTGATATCATGGCTTAAATTTTGGGTAAAGTTTACCCCTGTTTATGGAATGGAAAATAGTTAATTTGAGAGGAAATAGAGAGGGAGTAGACCACGCGATGGGCCTTATAGGGTCTTCCCTAAAGAACAGAAATAACGCACCTGAGTTTTTTCGTAGTTTTTGTTTCTTTTTTTCTTCTTTTTGCTTTCATTATATAGTACCAAATAAATATTTTTCCAAATGGAAATTACAGCTCAATGCTCGCAATAATATTGATTAAGAATGCAGTTATATCTCTGAACATAGTTCCAGAAGATGCCTTATTTCATAAGAATGGACATTTCTTAAATGCTACAAAGATTCGTAACCTTCTGAGGAACAGAGAATTTGATATTTGGTGTCGTCATCCACAGAAAGGGTAAGGCGTAGTTTTATTTAGACAATATCCTGGTGCCAACAAATGGATTTGTAAACACGAAGGACTCTCCAACAGCGAGTGGCGCGATGGCATTAAAATGGTTGGAAATGTTGCTGCAGTACGTGCTGTGCCGGGAAGATCTCAGGACAACCGTTGTAGGCATTGCCACAATGAGGTTGAAACTCTTGCATACGTCCTGGGATCCTGTCCGCACGGCGAAGCTCTGCGAAACGCTAGACACCACCAAGTACGATCAATTATAGCCACTGCCCTTAACCATGCCGATTACAACACCTTTGAAGAAGTACATGGTCTCTCCGTTACTGGCAGTACACGGCGGATAGATATAATAGCTTTCAAGGAATCTACAAGATCTGGATTCATAATTGATCCCACTGTGCTTTCGAAACAAATGAGGATCAGCCAGCAGAAGTGGATAAGGAAAAAAAGAATATCTACAATCCTACCATTCCATATTACCTCCAAAAATACCAGCTAAAAGAGGTTGAAGTAATCGGACTTCTGGTTGGAGCAAGAGGTACCGCTACTCTCTTCATGAAAGATGTGTTTAAGAGGCTTGGAATACCTACATCTATTATTCCGATTGTAACCTTAGCTGCATTGAAAGGGTCAATTGCTCTCCTGAAGCATCACCTATATTCGAAATGAAACCAAGTTCATTAGCATTCTTTACTTTTTTTCCACACTTGCCTCTCTAAAACTAGGTATATTTCCACCAATCACAAAATGTATTTGCAGCTATGTACTTGTAGGAGTTTCATTGTCAAAACAAAATTAATGGTTCACTGAACTTGTAAACATTTATATGGTTAAGTACTCTTTGTCCCTTGTGGCAGCTCACGAATGGTGAGAAGATTTCTAAATTTCATTACTCAAAAAAATTTTTCAAATTGAAAATGTAGTGAGGAAAGATCTATGGAGTTCAAATTTCTATATAATATAAATTACTGTAGAGAAGTTACATTGATGAAACCATTTCGGGGAACTGTAGACAGAGAGCTTTAAATGATAAAATAGTCCAGGTAGCAGAGAGATGCTTATTGTAATTACGGCCCATAAAGCGTTCCCCTAACAACGAAAACATGTAAAGTTCATAAACAGTTGCATAACGTATACCGCAGACAAATGAAATGAGAGACGTTACGTGTGGAATCTCGAGCCAGCGGTGTTCTGTCGGACACGATTTGAAAACCGCCGTGTTTGGCAATCAGTTATAAAATGAATTATTTAGCATCGCCCGTTAATTGACAGCACGGGGCATTGTTTCCTCCATTCGTGGAAAGTTACCGCGGTTATACACAAGCACTATTTAAAAAAAGGGACAATTCCTTCGCCACCTTCTTGTTCGTCTGCCTGGCGGGTCGGCGTCTCTCAACTGCCGCCAATTCATTGTTTCCCGACAGAACACCGCACCGCCCCAAGTGACACGGAGGAATTTGCGAGGAGGAGGAGGAGCAGCAGGAGGAGGTGTCTTCTACTGCAGAACACAGCCTGACAGAATCGTCAAATACACTATTATTATTATTATTATTATTATTATTATTATTATTATTATTATTATTATTACTAGTGTTACTGTTTATGAAATATCCACCATTCCTTGCAATTCAATACAAAATAAGGAAGAAAAACGAAACAAAGGAAGAGATGAAAAAGAATAGATTAAAAATTTAGAGAAAATGAAGTGAGAAAGTGAATAAGCAAATTAATTACGACAATAATGAAAAACGAATAGATAAATGAATAAAGACATGAAGAAATGAACAGTGGAATTAACAAATGAATAAGAGATGAACAATTGAATAAAATTATGAACAAATGAATAAATGATGAACATATAAATTAAGGAATAAACATATGAATAAAGAAATGAACAAATGTGTAACAAATGCACAGATGAATAAGGAACCAAGAAGTGAATAAACTTGTGAACAAATGTATGAAGTGCTGAACAAATAAATCAAGGAATGAACAAATGAATAAAGAAATTAACGAATTAATAAGGAACGAAGAATGAATAAACTTGTCTTATGAACAAATGAATGAATTGCTGAACAAATAAATCAAGGAATGAACAAATGAATAAAGAAATTAACGAATTAATAAGGAACGAAGAATGAATAAACTTGTCTTATGAACAAATGAATGAATTGCTGAACAAATAAATCAAGGAATGAACAAATGAATAAAGAAATTAACGAATTAATAAGGAACGAAGAGGTGAATAAACTTGTCTTATGAACAAATGAATGAATTGCTGAACAAATAAATCAAGGAATGAACAAATGAATCAAGAAAATTAAACAAATGAATTAATAAATCAAGGAACAAATGAAGAAATTAACGGTGAATAAACTTGTCTTATGAACAAATGAATGAATTGCTGAACAAATAAATCAAGGAATGAACAAATGAATCAAGAAATTAACGAATTAATAAGGAACGAAGAGGTGAATAAACTTGTCTTATGAACAAATGAATGAATTGCTGAACAAATAAATCAAGGAATGAACAAATGAATCAAGAAATTAACGAATTAATAAGGAACGAAGAAGTGAATAAACTTGTCTTATGAACAAATGAATGAATTGCTGAACAAATAAATCAAGGAATGAACAAATGAATCAAGAAATTAACGAATTAATAAGGAACGAAGAGGTGAATAAACTTGTCTTATGAACAAATGAATGAATTGCTGAACAAATAAATCAAAATGAACAAATGAATCAAGAAATTAACGAATTAATAAGAACAAGAAATAAACTTGTCTTATGAACAAATGAATGAATTGAACAAATAAATCAAGAATGAACAAATGAATCAAGAAATTAACGAATTAATAAGGAACGAAGAAGTGAATAAACTTGTCTTATGAACAAATGAATGAATTGCTGAACAAATAAATCAAGGAATGAACAAATGAATAAAGAAATTAACGAATTAATAAGGAACGAAGAGGTGAATAAACTTGTCTTATGAACAAATGAATGAATTGCTGAACAAATAAATCAAGGAATGAACAAATGAATCAAGAAATTAACGAATTAATAAGGAACGAAGAAGTGAATAAACTTGTCTTATGAACAAATGAATGAATTGCTGAACAAATAAATCAAGGAATGAACAAATGAATCAAAGAAATTAACGAATTAATAAGGAACGAAGAGGTGAATAAACTTGTCTTATGAACAAATGAATGAATTGCTGAACAAATAAATCAAGGAATGAACAAATGAATCAAGAAATTAACGAATTAATAAGGAACGAAGAAGTGAATAAACTTGTCTTATGAACAAATGAATGAATTGCTGAACAAATAAATCAACAAATGAATGAACAAATGAATCAAATCAAATTAACAAATTAATAAGGAACGAAGAGGTGAATAAAAACTTGTCTTATGAACAAATGAATGAATTGCTGAACAAATAAATCAAGGAATGAACAAATGAATCAAGAAATTAACGAATTAATAAGGAACGAAGAAGTGAATAAACTTGTCTTATGAACAAATGAATGAATTGCTGAACAAATAAATCAAGGAATGAACAAATGAATCAAGAAATTAACGAATTAATAAGGAACGAAGAGGTGAATAAACTTGTCTTATGAACAAATGAATGAATTGCTGAACAAATAAATCAAGGAATGAACAAATGAATCAAGAAATTAACGTCTTATTAATAAGGAACAAAAATCAAGTGAATAAACTTGTCTTATGAACAAATGAATGAATTGCTGAACAAATAAATCAAGGAATGAACAAATGAATCAAGAAATTAACGAATTAATAAGGAACGAAGAAGTGAATAAACTTGTCTTATGAACAAATGAATGAATTGCTGAACAAATAAATCAAGGAATGAACAAATGAATCAAGAAATTAACGAATTAATAAGGAACGAGGAAGTGAATAAACTTATGAACAACTTAATGAAGATGTAAACAAATAAATTAAGGAATGAGCAAATGAATAAAGAAATTAACAAATGAATAAGAGACGAAGGAGTGAATAAACTTATGAACAAATGAATGAAGAAATGAAGAAATAAATTAAGGAATGAACAAATTAATAAAGAAATTAACAAGTGGATAAGGAATGAAGAAATAAATGAAGAATTGAAGAAATTAATAAAGTAATGAAGAAATGAATAAGGGATGAACAAATGAATGAACAGAAGAATAAAGTATTCATAATTCATTAAACATGAATAATGTATGAACAAATAAAGTAATGAACAAATGAATCCACCGCTGTGGATTAACAGCGTGTCCATTCGTAAAACTAGCCGGCCGGGGTTCAAATCCTAGTTGGAATATGTTAACTGGTTTGGATTTTTTCGAACGTTTTTTCCTTCAACCACTTGAATCAGAATAATAAATTGTTGGGTAACTTTCGGCGTTGGACCTCGGATTCATTTCGCCTTCATTAATTTCAACTTCATCTATCGTCTTCAGGTCCATCAGGGGATCCAGCAGACATGGTGCTGTGATCGGCCTACAGACGCCATCTGTCTGGCGGAGCTGCATAGAACCCACGCAGACGTAGGGGCTTTCACAGCGGACTACGGCAGACCAGGGAGCTACCGAAGCCATTCAAACTATGTGCCTCCCTCGCAGAGATGACACCTTGATGAACCACTGTACTGTGATCCTATGATTATGCGGTGGATAGAAAGCCTTTTTAAAACCACTTTTTATTAAGGGAAAATGGTTGCAGTAGGGCAAACTCAGCTAATTTCGTGATATTTTTATTTAAATTTATTAGGAAATTATATCAACCACAAATGTATTTCTGATGGTATAGTATAAATGACAGAAGTTGTACTAGAACATACATTTCGTTCACCACGCTCTTGCAGTGGCGTGAGCAGGTGTTTTGGAAACTACTTGAAGAGTTGTGAGATCTATAGCCTTGAATTTGTCGTAATGTCCACGTTTCTGAGTCATACAATGCCACACTCCATATAAAGCACTTCACTAGTCTCTTCCTTAGTTCTTTTTCCAGAGGTCCGCAGAAAATGCTGCTTCTGCTTGTAATGTGCTTCTCAAAACACAGAGGATCTCCAGTCCAAAGCCAGCCCATCGCTTAAGGCAGATATTCTTTGTTAATTTTCCATCGTCAGAAATTTGTCAGTAAAATATACTCTCACCCTTTTTACAAGAATTGAGGTCTTCAATAATTGCCGCTTCTTCAGAATTACTATTCGGAAAACCACACAATTATCTTCGTGGGTTATAATTGCTGTTCGCAGTTTTTAATTAACACAGCACTAGCCCAAAGGCAGGATCGAAAACTCTCGCTATGGGTAAAGTTAATTTCAACTGCCATCCGTACAAATATTTGTATTCTTGGCTTAACAGGAAATTGCCTACTTTCGGAGCTCAGTATGTGTTTCCGTTAACTTCATGATGAGAAAGGGGCAAGCACGGTAAAATAATTATGCACAACGACAAACAGAAGTCATGACGGAGAAGTATAAAGAACAATTAAAACTGAAACATAACAGAAACAATTCTAACCATGTCGAGTTGACTTTAATAATATGACACGCTTCTTTGTTCCTCATACTGCAGCACCAGAAACATCGTCGAATCAACAGCTTATTGTGTGCAAGATGAGTCACGTAGTAAATTTCTGCTAACTGATATGTAGGCTTATAATAAAAAATTGATTTAATATTGCAAAGTAAAATAAATAAATAAATAAATAAATAAATAAATAAATAAATAAATTAATTAATTAACAAATAAATAAATAAACAAATAAATAAATACGGTCTAAATAAAATAAATAAATAAATAGGCCCTAAATAAAATAGAAAAATAAATAAATAAAGAAATAAATAAACAAATAAATAAATGAACAAATAAATAAATACGGTCTAAATAAAATAAATAAATAAATAGGGCCTAAATAAAATAGATAAATAAATAAATAAATAAATAAATAAATAAATAAATAAATAAACAAATTAATAAATAAAAAAATAAATGAATAAATAAATAAACAAATTAATAAATAAACAAGTAAATAAATACGGTCTAAATAAAATAAATAAATAAATAGGGCCTAAATAAAATAGATAAATAAATAAATAAATAAACAAATAAACAAATAAAGAAATAAATGATTAGGGCCTAAATAAAATACATACATAAATAAATAACTAAATAAATAAACAAAAAAGTAAATAAACAAATAAATAAATAGGGCCTAAATAAAATAGGTAAATAAATAAATAAATAAATAAATAAATAAGCAAATAAATAAATAAACAAATAAATGGGGCCTAAATAAAATAGATAAATAAATAAATAAGCAAATAAATAAATAAACAAATAAATAGGGCCTAAATAAAAGATGTAAATAAATAAATAAGCAAATAAATAAATAAACAAATAAATAGGGCCTAAATAAAATAGATAAATAAATAAATAAATAAATAAGCAAATAAATAAATAAACACATAAATAGGGCCTAAATAAAATAGATAAATAAATAAATAAATAAACAAATAAATAAATAGGGCCTAAATAAAATAGATAAATAAATAAATAAAGAAATAAATAAAATAGATCAATAAATAAACAAATAAATAAAATAGATAATTAAATAAATAAACTAGATAAATAAACAAATAAACAAACAAATAAAAATATATAAATAAATAAAATAGATAAATAAATAAACAAATACATAAATAAATAAATAATTAAATAAATAATTAAATATATATAATATAATACAGGGTGATTCATTTACGGAGCGTATTTCTGAAGACATTCCGGGCAAAAAAGTCATATAAACATTTGTCCTAATCGCAATATTTTCAAAGTTACATTGAATTGAATTTGTTAGTAAAATACCATTTTTCTTTAATTTTGCGAGTAAAAAAATTTTACAAATAGAGAATAAACCATTCAGAAGTGTCATTTATTTAATTGGGTAGTGTTTTGAAGCTAAAAATGTGTTGTTAATTGCTTTGTACAGATTTTATTTTTCAATTTTTTAACTAAAAATGTCATCATTCTTACGTACTTAACACAAAAATTGTCACAAATTATACGACTTTAGGAACTTGATTCTTTACAGTTTAATTATGCATCCTAATGTACAGTATTGAAGAATTTACAAGAGTTCGAGTGGCGTGATTTGTAGCAGTTGTGATAAATATGTAAGGAAATATAATTTTGTAGTTTAAAAAAAATTCTATACGAAACAACCATGGAATTCACAACACACTTTTAGCTTCAGAATACTAGCTAATTAAAGAACTGATATTTCTGAATAATTCATTCATTATCTGTAAAGTTATTTTACCCTTAAAACTCAATAATAATATTTACATGACATTTCTTTTGCTTAGAATGTCTTCGTAAATAAGCTCTGTAAGGGACGTTAAATCCTCATGAATCACTCTGTATAACGATGATAATTGCATTCTTTGTACAGTATTCTCTAGCATGTGTAGTTGTGCAAAGGGAAGTGATCTTGATTTTAATATTCCTTTCACTACAGATGTAGAAGAAAAGCTAAATACATTTAGACACATGAGTGGCACAATTTGTAAAAAAAAAAAAAAATCCGTAAGAAGAAGCTTCTCATGATATAGGTACAATTTAATTATTAAAAAATTCTGCGCCATAGACAAACTCAATTATTAGTGCAGATAGCGAAAAATGGGGGTTTGGAATTGAACGAGTTACATCAGCTTCTTGTCTATGCGGATGACGTGAATATGTTAGGAGAAAATCCACAAACGATTAGGAAAATCATATGAAATTCTACTAAAACAAGTAAAGAGATAGGGTTAGAAGTAAATCCTGCTTGAAAAGACTAAGTTTGATTATTCTCTTATCAGAATATTGTAATAAATGGAACTGGTAAAAGTTGGACATTTGTACTTCGAAGAGGTGGAAAAATCAAATATCTTGGAGGTCAAAAGTAACAAATATAAGTGACACTCTGAGGAAATTAAACGCAGAATAAATAAAATGGGAATGCCTTTATTATTCGGTTGGCTAGACTCTAGAAGCTTTTGTCATCTAGTCTGCTGTCAAAAAATCTCAAAGTTGGAATTTATAAAACAGTTATATTACCGGTTGTTCTTTATGGTTGAAGAAACTTGGACTCTCACTTGAGAGAGGAACAGAGATTGAGGGTTTTGAGGATAAGGTTCTTAGGAAAATATTTGGGGCTAAAACTATGACGTTACAGGAGAAATGAAGAAATTTACACAACGCAGAACTGTATCCTTCACCTGACAATAAACATTAAATCCAGACGTCTGAGATGGGCAGGGCATGTAGCACGTATGGGCGATTCCAGAAATGCATACAGAGTGTTAGTTGGGAGGCCAGAGGGGAAAAGATCTTTGGGGAGGCCGAGACGTAGATGGGAAGATAATATTAAAATGGATTTCAGAGAGGTGGGATATGATAGAGACTGGATTAATCTTATTTAATAATAGGGACCAATGACGGCTTATAAGTAAACGGCAATGAACCTTCGGGTTCCTTAAAAGCCAGTAAGTGATAGCGAAAAATGGAAAGTGAGAAAGTTGTTGGAAATACGTTGTTTTGAATATAATGTGCTCGAATTTTCAATGTAGAATGCAATGTTGAGGCTGTAAACTGGCACGAACTGGATAGAAGTCATGAAAAATATCCTCTTTGACGTGGATACGTCCATTCTTTCGGTCCAAGGCATGGACAGCAGCATGAAAACGACACGCCGTGTTTAACGCTTATATCTCATTTTATTCAGCCTTAACATCTGTGGTCACCATCATGTTTAGAATGTTTGACATAATTACGCACGAGATAACATAGCAATCACATCCGCTGATGGCGTCATCACAGCGCAGCGTGACTGATACAGATTTTTGAACTTCACCTCAATTCATTGTAGAGCGTGAAATGAAAGTTTGTGAAGGGTCATGAGTAGTAAGAAATGATGATAATAAAGATTCTCAATTAAAATAAATAAAGAAATCAGCCAGCAATGGAATAATAAAGAACATTACTGGACTTAACATTTGCAATAAGCAGTTTCAATCCACAATCAAGGAAGTGTAAATTGTTGGTAGCTATGAAAAGTCTTACTTTACTCACCAAATGAAGTAGAAATTATATTCTCTATGAGGCATTAGAAACAGTCTGAAACAGAAAAGATAACAGAAAAATGAAATGTATTTATAACAGAAGTAAACAGGCACAGCATTGCTAATATATTTCAAATCATTTTAAACAAATTTTTTATTAACATTGTTCACAAATGGCAATTAATAACCGAAGGTTCATTGCCGTTCATTTAATTCAGCCCGCCAGCGGTCCCTATCCTAAATAAAGATTTTGAATGCCATTTCCTAAAATCATACCCCACCTCCCTTTAATCCATTTTCATATTATCCTCCCATCTACGTCTCGGCCTCCCTAAAGGTCTTTTTCATCCAGTCTCCCAACTAACACAGTCCTATAAAATTTTGCTGGAATAAAACATATCGTGTTAATGCCCTTTTAATCTCAAACGTCTGGATTTAATTTTGCCTGGAATAAAACTTATCGTTCCTAATTATGTCAGGTGAAGAATACAATGCGTGCAGTTCTGTGTTGTGTAACTTTCTCCATTCTCCTGTAATTCATCCCTTTATAGCCCCAAATATTTTCCTAAAGCACCTTATTCTCAAACACCCTAAAATCTATGTTCAACTCTTAATTTATATTCCAAGTTTCATCAAATCCGTTCAGAATTATCGCGTAATATAACTGTTTTATAAATTCTGTAAACAAATAGGGGTTTAAAGTCCGATTTTGTCTCAATGTTAATTATAGTTTATTACCAGTGATTGGTTGAAAAGGCTGAAATGATAAATTTGTAAGCAGACCTATTATGTATTTACAAAATATTGTAAATGACCAGAGGTCAATGCAACTAATGAACATTTTAACACACTGCAATTAAATGAATGAATGAATGAATGAACGAACGAATTATATAAATAAATAAATAAATAAATAAATAAATAAATAAATAAATAAATAAATAAATAAATAAATAAATAAATAAATAAATAAATAAATAAATAAATAAATAAATAAATAAGTCCACACATGTAAAGGTAAAGGTTATCGCGTCAGCCATGAAAGCAGGTGGCCCGAGTTCGATTCCCGGTCGGGACAAGTTACCTGATTGAGGTTTTTTCCGGGGTTTTCCCTCAAACAAATATGAGCAAATGCTGGGTAACTTTCTGGTTGGATCCCGGATTCATTTCAACGGCATTATCACCTTCGTCTTCATTCAGACGCTAAATAACCTAAGATGTTGATAAAGCGTCGTAAAATAACCTACTATAAATAAATAAATAAATAAATAAATAAATAAATAAATAAATAAATAAATAAATAAATAAATAAATAAATAAATAAATAAATAAATCAAATAAAATATAAATATAAAAATCAGTCAATAAATGAATAAACAAATAAAATGAAACAAAATAGATAAATATGCAAACAAACAATAAATTGTTCTAAAATACTGAGACAAGAACAGATGAATCCATCCATATTTTTAAGTCCGATATAGTACTCACAGGTGTAACTAAGTATTAAGTATTCGAGTGAACTACTTCTGATATATTTATTGAACATTAGCAATTGTGTGTGTATTTATATCCAACTTTATTGCACTGTAATTTTTAAGCAGTCAGGTTAACGACCCATTCCATCAAATGTACTGTGTTCCATTTAGCGTTTGAAAAACAAATGAAGATTTAATTTAATGCCATTCTCATTGCGGTCCGAAACATGCTCATTTATTCAGAAAATTTACTGGAAAATGTTTTGTATTGCCTAAAGAAATACATTTTGAAGCAGTAACCATGGAGACAAAACTATCTGTAGGCCTATACAGTATGATGGTACCCGAATTGCTGCTCGAATGGAGGTGTGGCAGTCCCCAACTCTGGTGCACTCATTAGGATTACTTAAAATTCATCGTAAACACCAGCATTTGCTGCACATTTTTTCAGACTTGGCTGAACGTTCTGTACTGCCCTCACAAACATATCATTTGGTACCCGTGTAACAGGTAGCGCTTGCTTTGCGAGGTAAGGAATTTCTTGGCAATTGTCAGCCGTACCAGATAAATCACCAAAATGGCATAAATACCATTAATTAAATTTCAAATAAAATAAATTAAATTAAAATAATTTAACTAAATTAAAACTCAACACCTACATTAGATTAAACTGGACAGATATAATTCGCGAAGATAAATTTCTATACTTTATATACCGAGAGCAAAATACTTCTTCATTCATATTAGTATACTGATATTTTCATTCACTCTAGAACAACAGTCTAGTATATACAGTCACGAAGCTCAATTTTACAGACTAAATATTGGATTTATTTATTTATTTATTTATTTATTTATTTATTTATTTATTTATTTATTTATTCATTTATTTATTTTATTTATTTAATACTTTACACTTGAGCTACATTAGGCATTGCAGCCCGAAAGAGCAGAAGCTCGTGCTCGGGCGCTGTTCAGATCAGTTATACAAAATATATCACAAAATTAAGAGAGTTCATTGAGCACAATAACATTAATAAATGGTAAAATAATTCAGCATGTAATAATAGGCTCTATATACAAATGGTAAATACAAAAGTACATAAATATTAGAGTATCAATTTTTAACTCAGTTAGCTTAAACAATTAAATAATTAATCTGATTTGTTTCTCAAATCTATGTGTGTTAAGTGTACTTAGCTCAGGGTAAGCTCTAATTAATTCATTATATATTTTGGGTCCAAAATTTCTGCTGTGTTTTAATCCAGCAGTTGTGTGGCATTTGGGAGTATTTAGAAATAAACTGTAGTTTTGTCTCGTATGGTATTCGTGAGGATTAAATTTAAATTTATTACGGGTTTTATGGAAGTAAATCAGCAATGTTTGTTTATAAATTTGTTCTAGATTTGATACACCAAATTCCTGAAAAATTAATTTTGTTGGGTAATCAAAAGGTTTATATAGACAAATTTTGATAATTCTTTTTGGAGCAAATTTAAAGGATGGAGAGTCGATTTTGCCATTCCTCCCCAACCTAAAATATCATACTGAAGTATTGATTGAAACAGAGCTAAGTACACAGTACGCAGAACATAAACAGGTAAATAAGAGCGTAGAATGGAAAATTTGTGGATTGTTTTACGCAATCTGTTACACAGAAAGGAGATATGCTTGTCCCATTTTAAATGTTGGTCAATAATAATGCCTAAATATTTAACTTGTGAGGATATACTCAAAGCGTTACATGAGCAAGTAGGTAGGTTACAATCATGTATTGTTATACTTCTATTATTATTTATTTTTAGTTGATCAAGGCCATGCGATGTTAATGAAAATGGTATTAATTTTGTTTTAGAAACTTTCAAAGAAATTAAGTGAGCATCCAGCCATTCTTTAATAATGCATCCATAGATAGTTGCTAACCACTAGGATCGCTAATATCGGCTCATTACAGACAATGCGAAATAGTACCGGCACAGTCTATTGTTTCTAGCACCCTCACAACTCAAGCTTCGTGACTGTATACGTGGTACAGTCATTAAGTTCTAAGACTTGACGCCTGGAGGGTAGGTTCCCACAAGAATCTGGATGTATCACAAGATGCCGCATAACACGGCGTACATTTAAACAGAACCACATCCTCCCTCAAAATAGTCTCCGTTGGCCGTTATGCACGTTTGCCAACGTTGGTATAGCTGCTGGAAGTACCGTTGAAAGATGTTGGCAGGAAGGTCCCGTATGGCTTCTCTTGTGGCAGTCATGACCTCTTCGCAAGAATGAAATCTACGCCCACGTAGGGTTGCTTTTATGCGAGGAAAGAGAAAAAAATCGCATGGTGCGAGATCAGGTGAGTACGGAGGGTGTGGAAGAACTGTCACCTGTTGTCTTGCAAGTTCATCTTGGACAAGGACAGAGCGATGTGCAGGGGCGTTGTCATGTAGCAACAGCCAATTCTTTGTACGCCATAGCTCAGGTCGCTTACGACGAATTGAATCTCGTAAACGGCCAAGGATCTCTTTGTAGCGGGTTTTGTTCACAGTTGCACCTTCTGGGATGAATTCCATGTGAACAATTCCATTTGAATCAAAAAAACAGTTCAAGCATCACCTTGCCTTTTGACCTGTCTTGTCGCGGTTTTTTCTGTCGTGGTGATAACGGCGTTTTCCAGGTGGCGGATTGTCGTTTCAGTTGCGGATCCTAAAGGAAACACCAAGTTTCGTCTCCAGTTATTGTCAGGTTGAGAAACGTCGGATCATCGTCAGCACTACTGATGAGGTCACCACAAATCGTCATGCGATCATCACATTGATCTTGCGACAGGATTCGTGGCACACTGTGCTGGGTAACACGAGACATGTTCAGGTCATCAGGCAGAATTTTGTAGCAAGTACCATGGCTGACCCCTACTGTTGCTGCGATATCGTCTACCGATTGGGAGCGGTTAGCACGCACCAACGTTGCAACTTCTTGGATCTTGCGTTCAGTTCGAATTGTTTGTGGCCGACCAGTACGCACATCATCTTCCAAACTGTCTCTTCCTTGCAAAAAACGTCGGTGCCACCTAAACACAACACTGCGACTCACTGCGTCCTCACTGAAAACTTGCTGCATCATTTGAAACGTTTTGGCAGCAGTTTTGCCTAATTTCTGGCAGAACTTGATGTTTGCTCGTTGCTCAAACTGTGACATCTCGGGTTCCGACGCGCGCATTCAAATCACCGTCACAACAAAGACCGTAGTTCTGCTTACAGTGCATGCACTCAACTGTCTCTTGTTGGGTCGAGAGACTAACTGACAAGGTATCATACCATGGCGCCACCTATGCACTATAGTGCACCACAACGCCACTATGCGCTCAGTATTAGAACTTAATGACTGTACCACGTATACTAGAGTGTGCTAGAACTGTTAAGAATGAACGCATGAAAATGTTAATGTCGGCGCGGTTGAGAGAAGCTTTAAATGACAATTCTGCAGTGGAGGGAAGCACCTGGGCGCGTCTTGTGGAGATGCATCGCTGTGAATTTGGACTGTCTTCCCTCCAACCCCGCGGTTAGTTTCTAGGAAGAGGAGAGAAACTTTGACGAAGTAGAGATTGCATAAGAAGTCGGGGTGGTTGGCAAGGAGACCAGAACATACAGCCGTCGGTCGGTATGGCTGCAGCGCGTACCAAGGAATTGTCCTCGCGTACAAGAACAAGCTGCTCAAGGAGCCATTTATAAATAAACAAACTTCTAAGTACAGACGCAGCTTGTTATCCAGTTGAATTACAGATACTCAGTGGTAGAAGTTGATA
Organism: Periplaneta americana; assembly: GCA_025594305.2. NCBI lineage: Eukaryota > Metazoa > Arthropoda > Insecta > Blattodea > Blattidae > Periplaneta > Periplaneta americana. The sequence goes on along the minus strand of JAJSOF020000025.1, from coordinate 17,348,988 downwards.
TTAATCTTGTCTCGCAATTAGATTTACGAATAACCATTTTCAATTTGAAATATCTTGTGTACAGTAGCCTATGTGTAAAGCATGGATTATATATTCGGTCAAATATTAATGCAGGTGTTTCGGTACGTCCATATTTCAATTATTCACTCATCTTAATTATGAGTTCATATCATTCGATTGATTAATTAATTAATTAACTTTTCTCTTTAATTTCATTAGTACTTTGCATCAATGTGATTTATTCATTTTATTTATTGATTCACTTAATTATTCATTCATTCATTCATTCATTCATTCATTCATTCATTCATTCATTCATTCACTTCATTTGTTTCCCTTTTTCATTTCTTTAGTTCAGCGCATCAATGTAATGTATTCATATTTACTTATTTATTTATTTATTTATTTAATGCTAGTAAATTACAAATGAATACAAGTTAATATAATATAATATAATATAATATAATATAATATAATATAATATAATATAATATAATATAATATAATATAATATAATATAATATAATATAATATAATATGTCTCGTGACCAGAATATTGTACGAAATGGAAATATAAAAATTGGAGATTTATCCTTCGAAGAAGTGGCAAAATTCAAATATCTTGGAGCAACAGTAACAAATATAAACGACACTCGGGAGGAAATTAAACACAGAATAAATATGGGAAATGCCTGTTATTATTCGATTGAGAAGCTTTTTATCATCTAGTCTGCTGTCAAAAATCTGAAAGTTAGAATTTATAAAACAGTTATATTACCGGTTGTTCTGTATGGTTGTGAAACTTGAACTCTCACTCTGAGAGAGGAACATAGGTTAAGGGTGTTTGAGAATAAGGTGCTTAGGAAAATATTTGGGGCTAAGCGGGATGAAGTTACAGGAGAATGGAGAAAGTTACACAACGCAGAACTGCACGCATTGTATTCTTCATCTGATATAATTAGGAACATTAAATCCAGACGTTTGAGATGGGCAGGGCATGTAGCACGTATGGGCGAATCCAGAAATGCATATAGAGTGTTAGTTGGGAGACCGGAGGGAAAAAGACCTTTAGGGAGGCCGAGACGTAGATGGGAGGATAATATTAAAATGGATTTGAGGGAGGTGGGGTATGATGATAGAGACTGGATTAATCTTGCACAGGATAGGGACCGATGGGGGGCTTATGTGAGGGCGGCAATGAACATTCGGGTTCCTTAAAAGCCATTTGTAAGTAAGTATTATTATTATTATTATTATTATTATTATTATTATTATTATTATTATTATTATTATTATTATTCAAGTTTCATTTATTTCAAAGCAAAGGTACCGTAGCAGTAGTAGATCAATTTCTCCCCGTTCTGGTACACCAAAGGTCAAGATGTTTACATTATCCGTAGTTTCTTATTTATATGCACTCCGCTCCGGTCTCGCATGTAGTACGTCGGTGCCGTCCAAGTGTCGTCAGAAGATCGGAGGGGGCCGGAGGCCCTGTGATCCGTCATGGACGCATGTCCGACAAGAAGCTGACTTATCATAACTCTCTTGTTGTAGTCCGCGCACTCGGCCGATTCCAATCAAGATCCGTGACACAAGGATCATGTCAGAGCTGTTTGTTGAAATTATTTTTCGAAGATGTCTTGTAAGCTTTCTAATCTAGGCACGAGATTAAAAAGAAAGATTGATCAGTTTTTAAGAGTCCCGAGGGGCGGGGAAGAACGGGATCTGAAAACGTTTTTGCCTTCTGGTTTTTTAAGAATGTACGTATAATTGGTTCTGCTCTGAGAAGAATCTGAGAAGCGTGAAGATAACAATTTCCTTTGGTTAACATCGGAATGTTGACCCACGTGAGTACGGGTATCAGATAACAATGGCAGCCCTTTGAACATGTGGTATCATTCCTGTTCGTTTTAAAAGTCTGAAAAGGAAACAATGCTAATTTCAAATGAAAGCAGTCTCGTTTAATCACGGTTATATGAACGTGCCACGCCCGAACTGGGTTACAAACTAAGGAACAATCACGTGGAAGCTAATGAATCTGGAGGTGCCGGCGAATACGAACGACGAACATAAAATACCGAGTCTTTTAAATACCGCCCCTTCTTCGTCTGTTTCCCTAGGGCTTCAAATCTGATAAAGAGTGAAAGAAAAGACAGCAAACAAATTGTATTTCTTTTGCAAACATAGATAGGTATATAGCAATTGATATTTTCACTAAATACATGAAATGGTGACTAAAGAAATTGGGGTGACAAAACTGGGAAAATAATAATAATAATAATAATAATAATAATAATAATAATAATAATAATAATAATAATAATAATAATACTTACTTATTTACTTATGACTTTTAAGGAACCCGCAGGTTCATTGCCGCCCTCACATAAGACCGCCATCGGTCACTATCCTGAGCAAGATTGATCCAGTCTCTACCATCGTATCTCACCTCCCTCAAATCCATTTCTATATAATCCTCCCATCTACGTCACGGTCTTTTTTCCTCCGGCCTCCCAACTAACACTCTATATACATTTCTGGATTCTCCCATACGTGCTACATGCCCTGCCCATCTCAAACGTCTGGATTTAATGATCCTAATTATGTCAGGTGAAGAATACAGTGTGTGCAGTTCTGCGTTGTGTTATTTTCTCTATTCTCCTGTAACTTAATTCCTCTCAGCGCCCAATATTTTCCTAAGAACCTCATTCTCAAACATCCTTAACCTATGTTCCTCTCTCAAAGTGAGAGTCCAAGTTTCACAACCATAAAGAACAACCGGTAATATAACTGTTTTATAAATTCTAACTTTCAGCTTTTTTGACAGCAGATTAGATGACAAAAGCTTCTTAATCGAATAATAACAGGCATTTCCCATATTTATTCTGCGTTTAATATACACCCGAGTGTCATTTATATTTGTTACTGTTGCTCTAAGATATTTGAATTTTTCCATCTCTTCAAAGGATAAATCTCCAATTTTTATATTTCCGTTTCTTACAATATTCTGGCCACGAGACATAATCATGTACTTTATCGTTTCAAGATTTACTTCCAAACCTATCGCTTTACTTGCTTCAAGTAAAATTTCTGTGTTTTCCCTAACAGTTTGTGGATTTTCTCTTAACATATTCACGTCATCCGCATATACAAGAAGCTGATGTAACTCGTTCAATTTCAAACCCCCTCTGTTACCCTGAACTTTGCTAATGGCATATTCTAGAGCGAAGTTGAAAAGTAAAGGCGATAGTGCATCTCCTTGATGTAGCTAGCAGCGAATTGGAAAAGCAGCCGACAGAAACTGGCCTATAGGCTACGGACTCTGCTGTACATTTCACTGATACATATTTTAATTAATCGAACTAGTTTCTTCGGAATACCAACATTTATAAGAATATTACATTAAACTTCCCTCTTAACAGAGTCATACGCCTTTTTGAAATCTATGATTTTTTTTCGAAATTTGAAAACAGTACTGTTTAAACATTGATGTGAAGATCGTTTTCCTGAATACTTACTAAATCATCGACGTGGAATAGAATATTTATTTGTCTTTGTTGATTTAATTCTATTCATATCGGAATGTATTCTTCATGCCAAAACGTGTACTGTGGTAGGTCAATCATGAAACATCACAACACATGAATCTGTTGACATCAAGTTTAACTCTTGACTTGGAATATCAGCCATGAGCCAAAGCAGCTAAAAAGGAACAGGATGAAATAGATCGGTGTTGATGGAATGACGTTTTTAGTACTGCGGAAAACTGGAGGAACCTGAAAAGAACTTTAGCCTGCGTCCTTGTCCACAAGGATCAGTCCTTTCTGTTGAAATTAACGCAACACTTTAGTACTGACAAACAGAAGGGTGTACGGGTTGATTCTGAACTTGGGAACGAAGCAGCTTTCAGCCGAAGTAACTGTAATTCCAGAAGGCCACGATACAGAGCAAACTGCATGCTCCTAAAGATCGCAGCGTTGTTTTCATTCTTTCTATTAATCAATTGTCATTTGCACATGGATTTGAGTGCCCTCAGCCTGACCAACATGTAACAAAACGCAAACATCGCCTCAAATTTGATGTTTCATCCATCAAAGTCAATAGGACTCTGTGTGGTTTTTCGTGTTTTGTTCTGTAACCACGTAGGTTATTGATGAACGTTTTGTGGCTGTTTGTTCTTTGGGAATGCAGCTCCTACCACATGGTACATGAATAATTTCATTTTAACCTTCGTTGCTGAGTGAGTGTTAAAATTATTGCATTTCATTGAGCTGCATAGAGGGGATCGGTTTCATTTGGAGGCCGATGCTCAAATGTTAATGCACATTTTCCGAAACGAAACAAAAAATAGGAAACAGTGACTCTGTATGAAATTGTGTGTAGCAATGATGAACTCAGTATCATCAATACAAACAAATTCAAGATATTAAAGTTTTAACGTACTTTTCGTGGTTTTCAGCTCTGTAATGGGTTGAAATAAATGTTTTCAGCTATACGGAACTTCTTACTAAGCTGGACAAAACCAGAGTTTATCTCGGACGCTTGGTTGGTGACGATTTGCTTGTAATATTCATTCATTCATTCATTCATTCATTTTATTCCATAGATCTTACATGAGCAATGAAGCTTTAAGATGTGGAACAAGTCAAAATTTTACAATATTAAAATTACAATTTTTACAAATTTTTACAGTTTTATAATTTAGTAATTTTCTACAATTTTTACAATTTTGTGCAATTTTTTACAATATTTTGGCGAGATGTAGTGAGATGAGGTGAGGTCCGAGGATTCGCCAAAGTATTACCCGGCATTTGCCTTATTGTTGGGGAAAACCTCGGAAAAACCCAACCAGGTAATCAAATCAAAGGGGTTGACGCCGAGTTTATGGACAGACAATATTAATAATAATAATAATAATAATAATAATAATAATAATAATAATAATAATAATAATAATAACAACAATAATAATAACAATAATAATTTATTTACTTATATTTAATGTGCTGTACAACAGCCAGAGGCCAATTACAGTTCAGCACAAACAATATAACAAAAACATTGGCAATAATTTACAATAAAAGTACAAAGAAATAATTAAATTAATGACAATTAATTAAAATGATAATTACAAATGAAATAATGGAATCATAAATGAAGAATGGAATCATATAAAATAGTATTACAAAGATATACAAGATTATAATACAACGACAATAATGACAATGAATGGACGGGATAAAATGGATGACTAAACTACATAGCATACTGAGATAAAAGTAATTGTATTTGAAAATGAAAGGATGGAATCAAGTAAATTAATAAATAACAAAATGATATAAAAGTTAGCGAGAATAATATTAAAATACATATTTAAACAAAAGATATAAATGAAACTGATATAAAACTTCAAGGTATATACCACACATTAAATGGGTCCAAGTTTGATCCATGCAAATTAGCATATTTTATACATCTGCAGACCGGAGCGAGAGATTTAGAATTTCTATTGTAAAACACATTATGATATCTTAAACCCTTAGCAGGAATACGAAGACTGATATTGCTTAGGAAAGATTCACAATCAATATCACCCTTAAGAACTTTACAAAAAAACAAGTAATCAAGATCTTGACGTCTGACAAATAAACTACAGCAATTAAAATATATGCAGTAATAATAATAATAATAATAATAATAATAATAATAATAATAATAATAATAATAATAATAATAATAATAAGTCCATCGCTGTGGAGTAAAGGTTAGCATGTCTGACCGTGAAACTAGTGGGCCCGGGTTCAAGTCCTGATTAGTTCAAGTTATCTGGTTAAGGTTTTTTCTGGTGCTTTCCCTCATTCCATTAAGAGCAAATGTTGGGTACTTTCGGTGATGGACCCTGGACTCATCTTGCTAACATTATCACCTTCATTCCACTCAGACGCTAGATAATCATCGTAAAATAAGTGACTAAAATTAATAGTAGTAGTAGTAGTAGTAGTAATAATAATAATAACAATAATAATAATTATTATTGTTTTATTATTATTATTATTATTATTATTATTATTATTATTATTATTACTTACTTACTCACTTACTTACTGTTAAGGAACCCAGAGGTTCATTGCCGCCCTCATATAAGCACGCCATTGGTCCCTATCCTGAGCAAGATTAATCCTGATAACGCTGTATTTTCATAATTGTCTCATGATTATCTCTTCCTATTACATAACATTATTTGAAATATATTAACATTATATGTATTTTAGCTTAATTCTGCTACTACATAGTTTGTATTTCAGTGTTTAATTAATAGTTCAGAGTATTTTGTTTTTTAATTCGTAAATAATTCTTGTATACATGTAACTCTTATTTAAATCAAATTGTTGAATTCTTTGTAAGTTCATACATAATATGTATGTATACTTTTTGCTGGTTGAGTGGAAGAGAAGGCCTTACGGCCTTAACTCTGCCAGCTAAAATAGGCTAAATCATTATTATTATTATTATTATTATTATTATTATTATTATTATTATTATTATTATTATTATAAAACAACACATAATAAGCTGTGGAAACAGGTTTTCGCTATCTTATCCGATTAAGTAAAAATCTTATTTTACATTTTGCAAGTTTCAAACATAAAAATAAAAATTTGAGATCTTGGAGTTTTAAATTAACTTTCATAAGCAGTAGGACACTGTTTGTAGTTTGGCACTTAGCTACATTAATTAGCTTCATTTTGATGCAAGAGCGACGAAAATATCTCAATTCTAAGTGCAATTTGTGTTAACATTAGTGTCATGAAATACTGTAAATTTGTACATGGAGAAAAATCATCTACATCGTGAAGGTATGAAATTGTAAAATCAAACATCAAACACACAGCTTCCTAACAGTATGAAAAATAATACAGTCAAACTCTACCGCCAAATTAGAATTTTTATTATCTACACGAAAAATACTGTAGGCTATATAAAATTTACAGAATATGACGGACTGACACAGAACTGCGCTTCCGGTTTAAATGAAGGGCGTTTCCGGTCAATGAAAACTCAAATACTTAAGTGATTAAACATCATAGAGAAAAGCCGATATATTTTTTTAAAGCTAGGAGGTTCAAGCTTCCTGATGACATAAAAAGAAAAGAAATTAAATTTTTGAAGAAAATTTAAAAAATAAAGGTTATATGATGAGTACTTTAAGTTCCGTAAATCTACGACACGGACTTTCCAGCTTTACTTCCCTCCCAGAGGTAGCCATTATAAGTATTTTATTGCCCGACTAGCTGTACCCGTGCGTTCCGCTGCACTTGTTAGAAATAAATATAAAGTAATTACAATGATTAAAATAGGACATATGGTCCAGGGAACATTAGTGTTTGATAGAAGGATAAATCGTTTAATATGTCACTTAATTTAAATTGTAATTAAATAATTAAAATACGATCATTTTGCTCCAGAGACCACTCATTTAGTGCAATGAAAATTCCTTTAACATATTTCTTAATTGTTATTAAACGCAAATAATTAAAATATCATTTGGTTCAGAGAACATCCGTTTTTGGTGCAATTTGGTCCCATCAAAATTTTGCTTGGAATGAAACGTATCGGAAATCATTTTTAAATAAACTTTTGTTATATAATATTTTTCACAAAAATCAATAATAAGCGAGATATTTTGGTTTATTTAATTCAGGCCCCCTTATAACTTCCCTTTTAAATAATGTATTTTGAATGCCATATAGCCTAAAATCTAACTTACAACGAACTTAATTTATATTCCAGTTTTAATCGAAATCCGTTCAGCCATTATCGCGTGAAAAGGATTATACAAATCGGTTAATTTAGCTTCCGATATTACTTCATACAAACACAGAAACATTCTCTGTAGGCTATGTTTAATAGCTTTCGATTGTTGTTGTCCAAGGCCCCTTATAGACGAAGTCATTTTTTTTATTTCATTACAGCGACTTAGATGGCGTTGTTATCTTAACTTTAAAACTCATTTATCTCATTAAATATCAGTTCTATCAACATTTTGTATAGAATAAAACTTATCGGAAATCATTTTTAAAGAAACTTTTGTTATACAATATTTTTCATGAAAATTAATAATAAGGGAGATATTTCGATTTATTTAATTCAAGCCCCCTTATAACGCCCCTTTTAAATAAAGTATTTTGAATGTCATATAGCATAAAATCTAAGTTATAATGAACTTAATTTATATTCCAATTTGCATATAAATCAGTTCAGCCATTATCGCGTGAAAAGGTAACAAACATCCAGACAGACAGACAGACAGACAGACAGACATAAGAACAAAAATTTCAAAAAAGGATTTTCGATTTCAGGATGGTTAATTATACATGTTAGGACCAATTATTTTTGGAAAAGCGAAAATTACTAGAAAAATTTCGGCTAGAGATTTATTATTAGTATAGATGAAGTCCATTGGCCACAGGGAGATTTATAACAGTTTCACTACTTGCAGAATTTGTATCTCTCGAACTGGAGACCGCGAGAAGCAAAGAGAAAGATGTGTAGAACCGAACAAGGCAGCAGCCATCGCACTTTCTGCTCCTATAAAGAAGTAAACACGGCGTGGATTCGTTCCAGCGTGGAGGCTAGATAAAAAGAAAGACGCAACAATCTATATTACCCCCCGTTGTGTATTGTGATGGCCCTGTTTTAATCGGAACATCTTTTTTGTATCCGTGGCATCGTTTATGTTCCCGTTACGTCATGCCGTGATGGTCATTGGCTGATAATGAAGTCCTCATGATATGCGCCTTTGTTCGCTGTGACCGGCGTAACATCTGAGACCACACGGTGCATTTTTTTGCCACAGGACGCTGAGGTAATCAGTAATTGACAGCGATAATGTGATATTCAGCAGACTGTCGCATACTTTATTGAATTCAAGGACGAGAGAGTCGTCTGGTATTTGAATGCCAACCTATTTCCAAGTCTGCTCGTCTGCCAGACGCATAATATTATATTATTACGAATTGCAGACGTTCTTCAGAGATGAGGGATGGTTGTAAATGGGCTGTGAGCTTCAACTCCAGCACAACACGGTTCGATTCCTAGCAGAAAGTGAAGATACATCCCCAATTACCGTGGTTACCGATGTGTGTAGCTATATAGGGTAAGGTTGCCTAATTCCGTGACATATTTAGTAAAGTCTATATTGATGCCAAAATTGTAATAAAAATTTTCAAATAACACCTAAATGACGTTATTTGAACCTTTGGCTACAGTTTTTACAGCATTCAGTGTCAACAGTTTCACAACTTTGGTATATTATAATATATGGTTCTGATTGCTGAAAATGTGTTGTTTTAACATAAAAGACTATAAAAGCAGACAAGACATTAATATGAACATTTAATGGAATATTATATTTTCTGTGAGATAATATTTAGTGCATATTTCAGCATTTTTAGGAAATATTTTGAACATTTAATGCAATATTATGTTTTCAGTGGGGAATATTTAGTGCATATTTCAACATTTTTAGGAAATATTTTGAACATTTAATGCAATATTATGTTTTCAGTGGGGAATATTTAGTGCATATTTCAACGTTTTTAGGAAATATTTTGAACATTTAATGCAATATTATGTTTTCAGTGGGGAATATTTAGTGCATATTTCATCATTTTTAGGAAATATTTTGAACATTTAATGCAATATTATGTTTTCAGTGGGGAATATTTAGTGCATATTTCAACATTTTTAGGAAATATTTTGAACATTTAATGCAATATTATGTTTTCAGTGGGGAATATTTAGTGCATATTTCAACATTCTTAGGAAATATTTTGAACATTTAATGCAATATTATGTTTTCATATTTAGTGCATATTTCAACATTTTAGGAAATATTTTGAACATTTAATGCAATATTATGTTTTCTGTGGGAATATTTAGTGCATATTTCAACATTTTTAGGAAATATTTTGAACATTTAATGCAATATTATGTTTTCTGTGGGGAATATTTAGTGCATATTTCAACATTTTTAGGAAATATTTTGAACATTTAATGGAATATTATGTTTTCTGTGGGGAATATTTAGTGCATATTTCAACATTTTTAGGAAATATTTTGAACATTTAATGCAATATTATGTTTTCTGTGGGGAATATTTAGTGCATATTTCAACATTTTTAGGAAATATTTTGAACATTTAATGCAATATTATGTTTTCTGTGGGGAATATTTAGTGCATATTTCAACATTTTTAGGAAATATTTTGAACATTTAATGCAATATTATGTTTTCTGTGAGGGAATATTTAGTGCATATTTCAACATTTTTAGGAAATATTTTGAACATTTAATGCAATATTATGTTTTCTGTGGGGAATATTTATGTTTTCAACATTTTTAGGAATATTTTGAACATTTAATGCAATATTTCAACATTTTCAACATTTTTAGGAAATATTTTGAACATTTAATGGAATATTATGTTTTCAGTGGGGAATATTTAGTGCATATTTCAACATTTTTAGGAAATATTTTGAACATTTAATGCAATATTATGTTTTCAGTGGGGAATATTTAGTGCATATTTCATCATTTTTAGGAAATATTTTGAACATTTAATGCAATATTATGTTTTCTGTGGGGAATATTTAGTGCATAATTCAACATTTTTAGAAAATATTTTGAATATTAATGGGATATTATGTTTTCTGTGAGGGAATATTTAGTGCATATTTCAACATTTTTTGGAAATATTTTGAACATTTAATGGAATATTTTTTTGTTTCTGAAAGGGAATATTTAGTGCATAATTCAATGTTTTTAGGAAATATTTTGAACATTTGAGCCGTTCAGAGCAGAAGTGGTGTAAATCAAGTATTGGTAATGAGGGTTGAAGTACTGTACATATTCTGTAAAATACAGCGCAAAATAGCAATTAATATTCACTTTATTTAAACTGCTAGTATTCAGTGGATAGCAAGAACGACATATTAATTGCTACTTTGCACTGTATTTTACAGAATTTTTACTTTAAACCTCATTATTCAATTTTGACTTACACCACTTTTGTTCTGAACGGCTCATTTAATGGAATATTATGATTTCTGTAAAGGAATATTTAATGCATATTTCTACACTTTGCAGGGATTTTTTTATGCATATTTTGCTTGTTTTTAGCGCATAAAAATCACACCTCTACTTATAAGTAGAGGTGAGATACAATACAATACAATAAACATAGGCCTACTTCAGTTTTGAAGCAAGAAACGTTCCAATAAGACTTACTACGAATCCATGTCTTCAGGATCAAAATAGGTTTTTACCTAAAATCCAATGTCTACTTATAACATCAAGAAGACGGTAAAACGCTTCATTAGGCACGAGACGGAATAAAACCCTGAAAGCGAAAAAAAGATGAACGTAATACCAATACAGAAGGCTCGGGATATGCCGTGACCCAACGAGCGACCTTAAATCTCATTTTCTCTGTAGTTCCTGCAGAAAAACCTCAGGCGGACGTCCTTTAAGCTGGGTTTTATGCAGCTTGAGTGACGGGAGGGATGTGATTTATACCATAGCATGCAAAGAAGGGATATTCGTGGCTATAATCTGGAGTACAGGGCGTACTGGTACGGGCGGGCAGGGCCTGGTTAAGGGCGGGACCTCCGTGGTAGCACCGACCTAGCACGCAACTCGTTAACACAAACCCCATCAAACTCCTGCACTGCATCCAGTGACTCATTCACAGGCCTGCCTCCTGCTTCTGCGGACTCGAGCTGTTCATTTTATTGGGTTTCATGTTTTATAGTAAGTCAGAGATAGAAACACAGGTGTCACGGACATTGCTATTTTTCATATTGTGTTTTATAACAATTAATTCTGTTAACGCGTTACCAGGGATATTACTGATAGCCGTTTATTTTCTTGAACCATCAGTCAACAGATATACCTACATATTGAAATTATTTACTTGCTTACTGGCTTTTAAACAACCCGGAGGTTCATTGCCGCCCTCACATAAGCCCGCCATTGGTCCCTATCCTGAGCAAGATTAATCCATTCTCTATCATCATATCCCACCTCCCTCAAATCCATTTTAATATTATCTTCCCATCTACGTCTCGATCTCCCTAAAGGTCTTTTTCCCTCCGGCCTCCCAACTAACACTCTATATGCATTTCTGGATTCGTCCATACGTGCTACATGTCCTGTCCATCTCAAACGTCTGGATTTAATGTTCCTAATTATGTCAGGTGAAGAATACAATGCGTGCAGTTCTGTGTTGTGTAACTTTCTCCATTCTCCTGTAACTTCATTCCTCTTAGCCCCAAATATATTCCTAAGCATCTTATTCTCAAACATCCTTAACCTAAGTTACCCTCTCAAAGTGAGAGTCCAAGTTTCACAACCATACAGAACAACCGGTAATATAACTGTTTTATAAATTCTAACTTTCAGATTTTTTGACAGCAGACTGGATGATAAAAGCTTCTCAACGGAATAATAACAGGCATTTCCCATATTTATTCTGTGTTTAATTTCCTCCCGAATATCATTTATATTTGTTACTGTTGCTCCAAGATATTTGAACTTCTCCACCTCTTCAAAAGATAAATTTCCAATTTTTATATTTCCATTTCGTACGAGAACGTCACGAGACATAATCATATACTTTGTCTTTTCAGGATTTACTTCCAAACCTATCTCTTTACTTGCTTCCAGTAAAATCCCCGTGTTTTCCCTAATCGTAGGCTTATTTGAAGGATTCGTAACAAGCTGTTTTTTTTACGGTGATGGGTTGTTAGCCCTTCGCCCAATCCCTAAGCTGGAGGACCACCCCTTATCGGCTGTCCGCGACTGCTTATTCAATATATTCGCAGCTACCCTCCATATCTGGAGGCCGTCTCCTCGATCCGCAACCTGAGGACGCGCCATGCCGTGGTGATAGGGACCCACAATACATGGGAAATTATTTACTGTTGAGCAAAATAAGGGAAAATCTAATTTCCTAACTGAAAGAAAAAAATCACAATTAAACCAACTCCAGAAATAAACACACATATAAATTTTTTGGGTTAAGTATATGTTTAGTATTCCGCACAAATTTACACACAGTGTTTTCATAATGATGTATTTCTCAACCTTTATACCTGAAACGAAAATGCACTTCACATTCGATAAATATGGTGACACTTTCTATTAATGCAATGATAACATTAATTACGGTAGATCTTAGGTGACTGAATTTACGATGTGTTTAAAACAACGTAGTTTAGAATCTAGCCAGTCGTGATGAAACGCAAGAGGAAACAAATGAATGTGACAAATTAATTTTTAACGTGCAAAAGCTGAACGGGATAATCTTCTATATAATACAACGGGTGCTGATAGTTTCTCGACAATTTAATTGAGCTTAACGAATGTATGTTGTCATGATATTTTTTTCTAGATGAGAAAAAATTATCTTATGACAATATACATGAGTTTAGAAGTTGAATTAAATTATCACAGACAAATTATCAAGCACGAACTGTATTCAGTGAGAAAATTCCGATGCGAGAAAGATGCCATTTGGATTGGAATTTTTATAATAATAAGTATAATCATGATGTTCATGCTCATGGCAGTGACATACCTCTTTCACCTTCACAAAACACACAGTTCATTTCAATGTGCAGAGAGTATACCACAGTCTAGTATATATAGTCACGAAGCTCAATACGTAGGGAATATGCAACCATTGAAAGTTGCTAACCACTAGGATCGCTACTATCGCCTCATCATAGACAATACCAAATAGTACCCGCACAGTCTATTGTTCTTAGCACCCTCACAACTCAAGCTTCGTGACTGTATATACTAGAATGTGGTATTATGTACATTCGTATTGAAAGAGATAGAGTACACGGCCTTCGGATATGTAGTAGGCTATGGTAATTGTTTTGCTGTTGTGAATATTTATAATAAATAAATACAGTAGTTGGAATTTATGTTTTCAGTAATATTCTAATTAGCGTGCTTAAAACTACTTTTAGGCACGGAAATTTACTTTTCTGCACGCTAATTTATGGGAGCGGAAATCAATTTTTCGATACTAAAATGAGAATCGGAATGTCATCATTATGAAACGACTGTTTAAAATAGTACATTATGCAACGAGCCTATAATGGTAGTAATTAAGATATGAGTTTCATAATTTTCATACGAGAGCCTTAATTACCATTATAGTCAAGTTTCATACGACTTTTTATGCTCGACCATATTGATTTTTTCCGGCAATTGGTGAAATGAATTTGCGGGAATGTGCTTTATGAAAGGCTGGAAGATGACGGTGAATTGATGTTAATTTGTGTGTTGTTTTTTTCGACTGAGTTTAATATTATCTAATCTCGCGCTAGTTGTCTTTCGATTGCATATCCGAGAATAATCGATACTTGCGCTTTCATATTGCTACAATGGTATTTTCTGATTGGTGGGACACCTGAACTTTAATGAATAGGTGTACTTTAATGAGGTCCATTAAAGGGCTGCTACCAGGTGTATAATTACTACATTTCGGCATGGTCGAGCATAAAATATATTACGCAATATTGTTTAAATTTATTGATTTTTTTATGTTTCAATTACCATTTTTGCCTGCCTTTCGTGTCTTTTCTAGATTTACAGTGACTTATTCAGTAATTGTCTTGTTTTGCCCTCTTATTTTAAGTACAATATTAAAAATGCCCGAACATCCGGATGCACTCATGCTGGTGTACAACACATTCACTTTCTTCCTCAGTGGGGATTTGCAGCTAAAGCAAAGCGTATGATTTACGCTGCTTGTCATTGAGATAGGTTGGACGTAAACTGTACAGCGTTCTCTCTCTCTGTTGTTGAGTAATTTATCAAAGTTATGCCATTCTCGCTTACAGTTAAGAAGTAAACGGCACGTATGTCATTGTAACATATCAAGGCTGAATCAGTTTAAACTCCGTTTAGTAATTAATTAAATTGCGGAACATGAACTAGTGAAAGAAATTCATTACGTACCTCACGGTATTCATCACGATCTGATAAAAGGTGAAATTTGTGTCAATTTGACGTCATCATTATGGTGATCATGAAGGCTTGTGTAACATAGATGCCCCACGCCCGCTGTTGCATGACCCATTTAGCCAGATCTGTTCTTAAGCTCAGCGGGTGTCACGAATCAAGATGGGCGCAAGGCGGTGGACTCTGGTTCACATTGTTGAGCACTAGGCCTACTCTGTTTCATCGTCAAATATTGGACAACTAATTGGATACGCTAATTAACCGATTTCCATTCACGTAATTAACTACATACTGTAAGACATTGTTGTTCAGTTCCCTGTATAGAGTAATTTCTAGGCGTACTATTTTTCATAGATATTATCATAAAATCTTTTACTTAAAGGAAATGGAAATTCTGTGTAATATTAATTTCGTAAGACTATTTTGTGAACAAAATAATAAATATATAATTTTAATAATTTTCCAACCTATATCCGCTAATTTTACTACAGAAAACGTATTAAATATTTGTCTAAAAAACAGAAAGATTACTCCATTGAACTATTGTTTGAACATTCCAAAGTTTTCAACATTAAACAAATCTTATAATTTTATTTTATTAAATTGTTTTCACAAAAATCTTAGTAACTTTGAAATGTATATACATAAATATAGAATTAAAAACATGAATTTTCTACGTTTATTTGAACCTAAATGTGAAACCAATGCAGCTTTTTATCATAGCATAAGTTAAAGTCCTAGATTATTTAACAAATTTTATTCTAATAATATTTTAATCACTAATCCTCTCCAAATTAATAAAAAAATGTATTGGATTTATAGTTTGGGTTTAAAGATATTTAACACTTTTCAATCTGTAATTTATTCATTCTCGATTTTATTTTCTTTGTATTGGAATCCCCTTCTGAGCACGAGTCTTACTCATTCAGGTGTGGGCTAGTTTATATTATATTATATTATATTCATTTGTCATTTATTGGCTTAAAATAAAATAAGTAAATGAAAATATAACTCGATAATGATTCATACTTTTTACTAAGGCCGTGTATGTATGTATTTATTTACACTGCAAGTGGGCAAGCACCCGGTGGCAATGGTATACACAATATAAACAACAGACAATAAAATTACAATACACAATACAATTATATACACAATAAAAATACACAATACAATTTAACACAATAATTACATATGTATAGGCCCTACATAAGTTTCAATAGTCTTTCACTTTACTCTCATCTCACTCACTGTAGTGGCACTATGATGCATTTCACTGACACTATAGAACACATTTCATTGACGCTATAAATTATCACTGATCGGAACTATTCACTGCACTGTAAAACCATAACTTCACTGACTCACCTCGCTTCACTGATACAACAGTTCAAATAAGACAGATAATTACACCCTTATGCATACTTATAAACAGAACTACATTTAAGCTAAACATTTCTAGTCTAAGGTCCTCTTACACGCTATTTTTAAATAATTTACAATTCAAACTAAGGGAGTAACTCGTCAGGCTAAATAAATACATATCACCTTAAAGAAATTAAATGTTTAATATCAACTTAATTTTAATTTGCACTTTATACACAACTTTTTAAGTTATTCTTGAATCTCCTTAAGGAAGGACAGCCCTCAAAGACCGCTGCAAGTAGGTCATTCCCCAAAGCTACATTTATAACTGAAGTGAAAAGGATACTAACTAAATAGTCGGATGTTACAAGCATTTGTTTGTCTATTTAACGATGATCTAGTATCAACATTTTCTTAAAATGCTTCTGTAAAGAAATCCTAGCATGAATGCAGAATAATTGACATGAAGATAAGAAAAAGTCTCGATCATTTTCTGAATTCAATAGAAACTATCTTCAACAATTCAAAAAGTGACAGAGAATTCATAGAATTCCTGTAATTGCGTGGAACTTTTATTCTGTTCTTGATTGTTATTGTAAGCATGTTCGGGATTGTCAGGATCTTTGGATTTCAAATAAATATTTGATATTTCTTTTCATTTCTGTGTCCATACACCCTGCATTTCAATTTAACAAAGCGTAGCCTTCTCGTTAACCAATTCATAATCACTTCCTAATTGCATGAAGCCCAGTGTCGAAACGACAACGTAATCAATAATCGAAACGATTCTCACATCAATATGACGCCAATGAGTTGTTTGAAATTATAATGGATAATAATAGAACTGAATTCATTTGGAAATTAATACCATACTGTAGTTAAATTAACTATTTCTGTCTTTATACTCCTCACATTTTTATTAATCACCCCTATTTGTGTACGAATAATAATTTTTGTTAAATTAAAATTGTTTAATATTTCGTTAAGCTTTTACATAGTCTACTATTAAAATTTTCTCGTGAACCTGATACCAAAATCACAGATCTACGTACGTCAACTGTTTTTAATACGTCCTCCTTGTATAAAAATATAAATCATTTGAATAATTAAGTAGGAAAATACATAATTCATTTAATAAATAATACGTCGTCGTTATTGTTGTGATTGCCTGTATAAAGAAACATCATGGATGGCTGGATGGATTTTTTTCAGGAAATACTGCTATGCACATAACCTCTTAAAACAGAAAAGCAAATGAGGATGCATCCATTAATATACAGACGTGGACAAATTATTAGCAAAATTGAAGATTTTTATTATATATTTTTAGAAAATATGATTCTTCAATTTAGGCTACAGTCGACCTTTTTGTGTATTTCCAAATAATTAGCCAAATTGAAGATTTGTATTGTATATTTTTCAAAATTTAACTCTTCAATTTGGACTACATTTGATATTTTTGCATATTTACAAATTATTAGCAAAACTGAAGGTTTTTATTGTATATTTTTACAAAATTCGATTCTTCAATTTGGACTACAATTGCCATTTTGGATATTTCCAAATTATTAGCAAAACTGAAGATTTTTATTTTATATTTTTACAAAATTCAGCTCTTCAATGCAGTTGACATTTTCTGCTAATTTACAAATTATTAGCAAAATTGAAGAATTTTATTATATACTTTTACAAATCTTGACTCTTCAATTTAAACTACAGTTGACATTTTTGCATATTTCTGTCTACTGAAATAATGGAAATATGCAGAATCAACTGCAATCTAAATTGAAAAGTCAAATTTTGTAAACAGAATTATCATAAAAATCGTCAACTTTGTTAATAATTTGTCCACGTCTGTATAAGTACAGTATAGGTTGCGCATTCCATTCGATCAATGTTGTAGTTCCAGGAATTAATGCGATGCATATAACCTCATAAAATATAAAAACAAATGAGAATGGATCCGCTAAAGTAATAAAATAAGCATAGACTGAGCATTCCATTTGATTACTGTTGTAGCAAAGTGTAACCTGAGTCATGAATAAACAAAATGAAGTTTCTTAACTAATGATACATTGTAGGTGACATGAACGCAACTTACATGAGGAGCAATGCTGCAACTTTTGTTATAAATTTTCTCTAGTGGCTCGCCGAGAAATGTTACGCTAAAATCTGTACGGAATTCTGAATTTACAGACAATAATTAACATTGTTTTATAAAGGAGCATTAAGAGCATGGGAAAGTAAAGGCCAAAATTTGAAGTTGAGACCATATTTTGTGGAAGCGCTATAATACACGGATTGCACAACAAGTTAAGAAAGAACGTGTTCTTGTTGTCATTTAAGACCTAAGGTGCCGATATCCAAGGAGCTCCATTATGTTGGACTCTGGCTTATGAAAGCCTTTCCACAAATCATACTTCCGTGGGCCGTGCTACATCTGCCACTTTTCAATTCACCCGGTCTGGATTTCAGACAGCAAAATATATTAACAATTCGTTTTTACGGACGCGGAATCTTTTTTTTTTTTTTGAAGTCACATAATAAATTCTATTGAAACTAATTTAAGCTAGATAATTCATTGTGCTTCAAGGGAAAGCGCAACTAGTTTTCGTCTGTTACGGCGCATGCTGAAAAAAAATTCAAGTAATTTAATTAATCGGAATTGCCTCATTGACAAACTATTTTATAACTGATAAAAGTTCTTTCTTTCTTTCTTTTTTTCTTCCTTTCTTACTTCCTTTATTTCTCTTTCTTTCTTTTTACTTTCTTTCTTTATTTCTTTCTTTCTTCTTACTTTCTTCATTTCTTTCTTCCTTTCTTACTTCCTTTATTTCTCTTTCTTTCTTTCTTTCTTTCTTCTTTCTTACTTTCTTTCTTTCTATCTTCTTACTATCTTTCTTTCTTTCTTTCTTACTTTCTTTATTTCTTTCTTTCTTTCTTCTTACTTTCTTTATTTCTTTCTTCTTACTTTTTATATCTTTCTTTCTTTCTTCTTACTTTCTTTCTTTCTATCTTCTTACTTTCTTTATTTCTTTCTTTCTTCTTAATTTTTTATCTCTTTCTTTCTTTCTTCTTACTTACTTTCTTTCTTTCTATCTTCTTACTTTCTTTCTTTCTATCTTCTTTCTTTCTTTCTATCTTCTTTATTTATTTATTTATTTATTTATTTATTTATTCTTACTTTTTAATCTCTTTCTTTCTTTCTTCTTACTTACTTTCTTTCTTTCTATCTTCTAACTTTCTTTCTATCTTCTTTCTTTCTTTCTTTCTTTCTTCCTTTCTTTCTTCTTACTTTCTTTCTTTCTTCTTTCTTTCTTTCTTCTTACTTTTTTATCTCTTTCTTTCTTCTTACTTACTTTCTTTCTTTCTTTCTTTCTATCTTCTTACTTACTTTCTTTCTTTCTTACTTTCTTTATTTCTTTCCTTCTTTCTTCTTACTTTTTTATCTCTTTCTTTCTTTCTTTCTTTCTTCTTACTTACTTTCTTTCTTTCTTTCTTTCTATCTTATTACTTTCTTTCTTTCTATCTTCTTACTTTCTTTCTTTCTTTCTTTCTTCTTACTTTCTTTCTTTCTTTCTTTCTTTCTTTCTTCTTACTTTCTTTCTTTCTTTCTTTCTTCTTACCTTTTTATCTCTTTCTTTCTTTCTTCTTACTTTTTTATGTCTTTCTTTCTTCTTACTTTCTTTCTTTCTATCTTCTTACTTTCTTTCTTTCTTTCTTCTTACTTTTTTATCTCTTTCTTTCTTTCTTCTTACTTTTTTATCTCTTTCTTTCTTCTTACTTTCTTTCTTTGTTCTTACTTTCTTTCTTTCTATCTTCTTACTTTCTTTCTTTCTTTTTCTTTATTTCTTTCTTCTTACTTTATTTCTTTTTTCTTCCTTTCTTCTTTCTTTCTTTTTCCTTCCTTTTTTCTTACTTTATTTCTTTCTTTCTTCTTACTTTATTTATTTATTTATTTCTTCTTACTTTCTTTATTCCTTTCTTTCTTTCCTTCTTATTTCCTTTATTTCTTTCTTTCTTTCCTTCTTATTTCCTTTATTTCTTCCGTTCACTATTCCTTCCAGTGGATCCTTCAGTAGGCAGTTTCTCTTCAGCCAGTGACCCAACCAATCCCTTTTCCTCTTCCTGATCAGTTTCAGCATCATTCTTTCTTCACCCACTCTTTCCAACACAGCTTCATTTGTTATTCTGTCTGTCCACTTCACACGTTCCATTCTTCTCCATATCCCCATTTCAAACGCTTCTATTCGCTTCTCTTCACTTCGTCGTAATGTCCATGTTTCTGTCCCATACAATACCAAATAAATAAATAAACATTATTAAGAATATAATTTTTATAAGCTCGTGTAATGATAAAAGCGCTTCATCTTTGTTTTCATAATGTTCATCACCGTAAAATGAAAGTCACTATTGTTACAAGTTTTAAAAGCACAAACAAAAATGTTCTTCAAAATATTATCTTCAGCTTTGGCCGTCCATGACCTCTGCAGTTAACCTATTCTTCTGATACGCCGTTGTAGCCAACCAGAAAAATGCCGGACCGAGGCAGACAGTTCACCTCTGACTACTAATTATTTGATACAACTGCAGCGCTGTGAGCATGTGTGGTCGCTGCAAAATTTAATTAGTTCTGCATCAACTTGATTCCGTAATTATTAAAACAGCAGCAGCAACCACACAAGCGAACTGATCCTCCTGAATTATATTTAGAAGTTGTAACTAATTTCGTCCTCCGAGAGGTTTCAATGTTCACGTCGGAGGTTTAATTACAGGATGAAAACAGGAACGTGATGACGGTCCCCAATTACTTGCAACAGTACTTCAAATTAAGCACAATTGCTTGATAGAGACTTAAAACCTTTCGCTGTATGTCACAGTTTATTTTACATTGAAGCCGAAATATAGAATGTTAAGTCTCTTGGTTCACATAATCTCTCGATATACTTTATTTATTTATGTTTTGTTTGTTAGTGTATTTATGTATTTATTTACTTATGCATCTAATTAATTATTTATTTATTTGTTTGTGTATTTATTTATTAGTTTACCTATTCATTGATTTATTACTTCAAGTGTCCAGGAGAAAACCACTTTTATTTATTTATTTATTTATTTATTTAACCTGGCAGAGATATTTAACCTGCTATTGTATGGGGCAGAGATAAGGCCATCAGGCCTTCTCTTCCCCTCTACCAGGGGATTACAACTACAATATTAAAAATACAATTACAATTATAATTACAATTAATATTAAATTTACAAATACAATAAAAATCAAAGTACTAAAAGATTAACTGATTAATAAAAGCTAGACAGTTTATTGTAAAAGTTAAGAAGAGAGAAGCATTTCTTTTATTGATTAAGTAAAAATTAAACCTACTCTACGCAGTAAGTAAATGCTTAATAAGCTTGCTTTTGAACGCTACTAAATTCCGACAGTCTCTGATGTCACTGGGTAGGGTATTCCACAAGCGCGAGAGCGAGATTGTGTATGATGATGAATACGATTATGTCTTTTTCAGGAGAACGTTTACAGATTTACAGAATGACAGTTTCTTCCCTTGTAAGCCTTTCCTTAATATGCTTTTAATGTGGAACCAAGCAAATTTTTCCTCTGTATGGTTAGTGGATCTTGAAGATCTCAGATTTAATGCCAGATTCAATTAAAATATGTCAGCAGTTTTCAAAAACTATTTCTATATGTTACATTTTCTAAACAAATTTAACTCCTTGTGGCACAAGTAGATCTGGCCAAGTGCAAATAGCAATACCAAAAATGGCTTAGATGCATTATAAGTACCGCCAGCCTATTTGATAATATCGATTCATATTCTTATCTAGAAATACATTTTATTATATTTTTTTGTTCATGGAACAAAATCGTATTATTACTAATGGCATAAAAGACGAGTATTTGCCCTGGACCAAAAATAAAATACAAATATAGTACTGCTACTTCCGTTGACCTTTTTTTTAAAGAGATATTTAACTGACGGTACCCATAATGCATCTGTTCCACCAAAAACAAAGGCTTAAGCAAGCACAATGCATTCTGCGAAGTTTTTGTGTTTTTCTCAAAATGATCTCTGGATGAATTAGTCCCGTTTTTGATCTCAGTGTCTCAAGTGGCAAAAAACGATTTTACCATTGGATTCACAGTCACAGTGCAAGATGTAATATGTGTGTATATATAATGTTATTTGGTCAAAGCAAAATAGCACGTTTTGGAATGAAGCCATTCATTTCTTAAAAACGAATGAAAACAATCGGAAAGATATTTCTATTAAAAAAATGAACATCAATAGGCCTATGCAGCATTTCGGACTATAATGAACGTATCATGGTATAAGAATGTAGAAAAGCAGACTACCATTACTTACTTACTTACTTACTGGCTTTTAAGGAACCCGGAGGTTCATTGCCGCCCTCACATAAGCCCTCCATTGGTCCCTATCCTGAGCAAGATTAATCCATTCTCTATCATCATATCCCACCTCCCTCAAATCCATTTTAATATTATCTTCCCATCTACGTCTCGGCCTCCCCAAAGGTCTTTTTCCCTCCGGTCTCCCAACTAACACTCTATATACATTTCTGGATTCTCCCATATGTACTACATGTCCTGCCCATCTCAAACGTCTGGATTTTATGTTCCTAATTATGTCAGGTGAAGAATACAATGCGTGCAGCTCTGCGTTGTGTAACTTTCTCCATTCTCCTGTAACTTCATCCCTCTTAGCTCCAAATATTTTCCTAAGAACCTTATTCTCAAACACCCTTAATCTCTGTTCCTCTCTCAAAGTGAGAGTCCAAGTTTCACAACCATACAGAACAACCGGTAATATAACTGATAGGGACCCACAATACATGGAGACTACCATTACGAGCGTTAAATTACAACAAATAAAGGGACAGGGAAATTCTAAGAAGGAGATAAACAAACTGAGTTAACACAAACGTATTTGTATCTGGTCGAAATGGAACCGATTGATGATGTTGCGGCAGTTGCGATGATTTTAAGAATGAAGGCCCATTCACAATGAAAATTAAACATAACGTAAACGTTAATTTATGAATGTAAACGTTACCATCACAAAAAAGCATACCATTATTCACGAAGGGAACATAGATATAACCGCAAAAATACATGGTAACTATGGAAACATAACAACGACGTCATTTCGCCATATTCTGTTGTATACTTCAGCGCTCTACGATTGTGTATTGTTTTCCAATCACGTAAGCACAAACATGAAAGTTTGATGATTGCAGACTTTCATGTTAACGTCTAACGGTAATGTTAATGTCAGTGTTTATGAATCATTGTGAATGATCCCATTTGATAACCTGAAAACAAACGTCTGTGTTTCTGTTACGTCTATGTTTAATTTTAATTGTGAATGGCCTTTAAAATAAACTTAATTCATTTTACATGGTCACCTGTATTCCTTGAAGTGATTTACATCTTAAAATTGTTATGTTAAAACATAATGAAGTCAGTTTACGGGCATATATATACTGCCACAGAATTTATAATACTTCATCGTCACAACTTCAGTGATGCCCTCGACTTATGGATTCAATCTATTGAGTTGCTGGCCCTCGTCAAACGGCGGTCTCTGTACCTTTTAATTCCCACAAAACCTTTTATCCTGGAATTTTAAAAAGGTGAAAAAGGCTTTAGCCACTAAGAAGGTTTTGAAAGAGGAAGGAATCACTTGTCGAAGAAGAAAAGGAATCTCCCCTCGCTGAAAAGAGTGTTGCAGAAGGAAAAACTGGGGAGAGATAAGCAAGGACTAATGCGGCCGCGGAATAATAGAATTCATCAGCTTCGAAGGGGCGAAGGGGAGCGGGGGAGGCATTTTTGAAAGACTTTTGAAAGGTTCGTTCAAATGTATCGGGTGTAGTTAAGAATAGGCCTCCCTCATGTGGGTCAGGAAGTCAAACCCACCCACCTGTCAGTATTGAAAAGTTGAAATCTTCTAGGTATTCTTTCCTATTAGAGCTCTGCTAATCTCCTCATTCATTTGCCAGCTGTTTCTTTAGGCCAGTATTCTCACGTTCGGACTGTTTTGTATAGCACTGAACGAAAAAAATTGATCTTTTGTGGAGAATAATAATAATAATGATAATAATAATAATAATAATAATTTATTTATTTATTTATTGATATTTATGTACTGGACAACAGCCATTGGCCAATAAAAGTCCAGCATAGTGATACAATTAATACATTAAAATGAACAACTATGGTACAAATTAAATCATCATCATCATCATCATCATCATCATCATCATCATCATCATCATCATCATCAACATCACGGGTTGAGCCGGTAGGCCCGTTCCGTCCCCATTAGAAGTGTTCTCTCTAACGAAACCTAGGACGACCAACATTTCTCCTTCCTCTTGGAGCATACTGGAAAGCTTTCTTGGGAATTCGGTGATCCTCCATCCTTTCTAGATGTTCCATCCACCTATTTCGTTGATTTGTTAACTTTTGTGTTATTCCCTCTATCCCTAATTCTTTTCTGATATCTTCATTCCTCTTGTGTTGTAATAAAGAATATCCCGCCACTGATCTTAGGAATTTCATTTCTGAGGCTTCTAGTCGTCTTTTGTCTCTTTCTGTTAAAGTCCATGTCTCTGCTTCGTAAAGTAGTACTGGAAGGGCTACTGTTTTGTAGAGTTTTAACTGCGTTTCTTTCGTTGTTCTTTTTCCTAAGCTCCGTCTAATGGTTCCACATATACCTTCTTCCATATCTCTTTTTTCCACATAAGAAATGTTGCATCCTAAATATTTAAAATTACTAACTTGTTCAATAATTTTGGAGTCAATAACTATTTTCGACCCTTTATGCTGGGTCCCTATGAAAGCCATTGTTTTTGTTTTAGTGTGTGATATTTTTAAATTATAGCTTTTGGTTATTTGACTCAGTTTATAAGCTGCAGTTTGGAGGTTGTGTTCTGTATTAACAATCACCACTTGGTCGTCTGCAAAAAGTAGGCAATTTACAGGTGTTTCATCTAAGATAAAATCACAGTTTAAAATATTCAGCCAGTCATCAATGGCTTCGTTAAGATATAGATTAAATAAAGTGGGTGATATTAACAAATTAAATACTTGAGTTAACAACAAAATAAAGAACATAGATTACAATAATTAATTTACAAGAATTAATACTATAAAATATTAGGGAAAAGAGTTGATTCTTACTACCAATTTGTGTATAAGGATTATGCATATAATATTAGCAAAGACATTGCCCTATTCTAATACTTCTATACATTGAATGGATCGAAATTGCCTACATGTAAGTTAGCATGTTTAATACATCTGGAGACCGGCGAGGAAGATTTAGAATTTCCAATATAGAAGAGTTTGTGATGTCTCATGTCCTTCATAGGAATACGAAGGCTGACACTGTTTAAGAAAGATTGACAATTAATGTCACCTTTAAGGACCTTACATAAGAATAAGTAATCGAGATCATGACGTCTGGCATACAGGCTTCGACATTTAAAGTGCTCGCATTTTTTATCACAGTTATACCCGGAGTTATTAGGCAGGAATCTGTACGAACATAATGAAATAAATTTCCTTTGAATATTTTCCAGTTTTGCCGACCCTTCAAGTAATAAATACATAAACCAGTGAATATGTAAACTAATAAATAAATATACAGACAAATAAATAAATAAATAAATAAATAAATACATAAATAAGTAAATAAATAAATACACTAACAAACAAAACATAAATAAATAAATAAATACATAAATAAATAAAGTATATCGAGAGATTACGTGAACCAAAAGACTTAACATTCTATATTTCGGCTTCAATGTAAAATAAACTGTGACATACAGCGAAAGGATTTAAGTCTCTATCAAGCAATTGTGCTTAATTTGAAGTATGCTGCAAGTAATTGGGGACCATCATCACGTTATAATAATAATAATAATAATAATAATAATAATAATAGTAATAATAATAATAATGATAATAATAATAATAATTTCCTAATGAAACAAAAGAGAAAGGTAAGGTTTCAAAAAGAGACTTAGGCCCAATTATATGAACACGGAATAAAGTCATGTTAAAATTAATTCCATTGTTAATGGAAATGCTTTGTACACTGGTCTGCAAAAGAAATGCCTATACGGAATTATATCGTTTCCCGTGGACTTTAGCAAACATGGCGAGGTGGAAAGCTATTTTCCTGAGATTAGTTTTTTTAAAACATGTAAATACGATTTTTATAATATGATCACGTTATTATTTAATATCAATTGATTTTAAATTATTCATATAATTTCATTTTACAACATTAATAAGAATGCTACACGAAAATATTGAAACTGCGGTTTATATGGTATTCCACAGCCTTCCTTATTATCCATGGAAGCTGTCATTGTTACAATCGATATATACGGCCAGTTATGTTTCATATTGTATTAACCAAAAAAGTATCAATTTTATTATAAATATAAATATAAAATTTTATTTTAAATAGAGATACAGAACTGAAAATTGAAGCTAATTGAAACATTTAACTACATATTTCTCCTTTGTAGGGAATACAAACTCTTCAGAAAATTCAGGCCAGTTCAGATGTCGTCGTCGTCTTTCTAACAAGTATTAGGCCGAGTGGCCTGTTACGGTCTCAAACTAGAATTTTCAGCCTATTTCTTCTTCGGACGACCCAGAGATCTTTTGCCATGCGGATGGTAATGAAACAGTGCTTTTGGAATTCTGGATCGATCCATTCGTTCGAGATGACCCTTCCACTGAAGTTGATATTAGCTGATGAACTGCATAATGGGTTCTATTGGAATTTCTTGCATTATGTCCTCATTTTTTTATGATCCCAGCGAGTATATCCAGCTGTTGCTCTCATGAACCTCATCTCACTTGCTGTTATTCTACTGACATCTTTATTCTTCACAGTCCACGCTTCACTACCATAGCTTAATACTGGCTGTACTACGGTTTTATACAAGCCTATTCTTGTGTGTTTGAACTAGTGAAGGTTTCACAATTTTATTAATGATCCCCATTGTTTTATTATATTTACATATTTTCAGCAATATCTACTTCCTCATAAGGTGATAGTGTATTTCCTACAAAATGACATGATTTTTGTTTTTTTTTTTTTTCAACATTAATTTCCATGTTATATTTTTCACTGACCATATTTAAATTGTGTACTGAATATTGTAAATCATCTTCAGTTGATGCTGTGAGAACTAGATCATCAGCGAAAATTAAAGCATCAAGCTGCAAATTTCGATTAATTGGAATAAATCCATGGTGTGTCTGTCGCCAAGCTTGAACGATTCTGTTTATATATATATATATATATATATATATATATATATATATATATATATATGAACGGAAGTGGTGAAAGACCACAGCCTTGTCGTACTCCACTATAAATGGGTCGCCATTGTGAAAGTCTATTGTTTCTTCGAATTGCTATGATGGTTGTTTTATATATGTTGTAAATATTTTGTATAATCTGTTGAGGTACTTGATCATCTGCCAAAATCTGAAGTAATTTATTCCGATTAACTTTATCAAAAGCCTTTTTAAAATCAATGAATGCCATATGCGTTTCTACATTAAATTCTCTATGTTTCTCAACCAGTAATTTCAATGCAAAATATCCATCACAACAGGATCTTCCTCGACGAAAACCATTTTGTTCCTCACTGATAATATTGTCGTAATGCTCATTGGGTTTGTTTTTCAAAATATTTGCATAAATTTTATATCCTGCGTTCAATAAACGTATTCCTCTATAATTATCCGTGATTTTCAGATTTGTTTGTATAATTATCATCTCATTCAGACGCTAGTTAACCATAGCAGTTGACAAAGCGTCGTAAAATAACCAATTAAAATATTCTGCAGTGTTACTTAGACAGCTTAGCACAAACACACCAAATTCTGTGCTCATAATTATCAAACGAAACGTTTGCGGACACAGTTCCTGTTTGAGAGTTGGCCATACTTTTTAATCTCCTGCGTCAACCATAAGGGCCGATTGTATAAACCATTTAATCTTAGATCAGAGGTTAAATTGATCCTCGTTCTAACTGAACTTGGAATTTTGTGTTGTATAAAGTCTAATCTGAGATTAATTTATCTTAAACTAAAGTCAACTTTGACTGAAGAAATTTCTCCGATTAAGTTAGATGATCCAAGTTCAGTTATTTCTTTTCTGTTTGAAATATACGAGTGACAGATTGTGGAAAAAGAATAACCATTATTATTAATATTAATAGATATGGTAGATACATTTATATATATATATTTTTTTCAATTTCTTGCCTTAATACACAAACATTCTTATATTTTATAAGGCTTTATCGTGTTCAGCAGTATCAAATAACATAACATATAATTATATTATGTTTGTAACGACCATTAATTATTAATGGTTATGATAGTACATTAATAAATTTTCAATTAACTATGAAAATTGTCGTTTTATAAAGCTTTATTATGTTTAGCAGTATCAAACACCATAACATGATAACAATTTGGAGAATGGCCAACCTTCTTCTTATTGTCCGCCATTATTTACAATGCACAAAACAAACCAGTGTATCCAACAGAGTGTACGGAAAATCGCCAAAAATAATTGGAAAGTCGCTAGATTTCTCATTATCAACAAAGAAAGATTAAATTTTGTCACTATGGGGTGGTAAAAAGGTAGCTAAATCCCTATTTAAGCCATATAACAGTTAAAAGAAATTGTCGTTGGAAAAGAGTTAAAGTCGCTAAATTGGCAACACTGAACAAACCTGTACAACATTGCACGCGCATCACATACTTCACTTGTTTATGCGATGTTGCCAAATCCTTTTCACGTGAACTTAGATTGCATTTGAACCAAAGGTAATTTGATCGCAGAAAAGTTTTATACAATAGAAGAAGTGTCTGAACTCGGTTCACTTTCCGATCTTCGATCAAAATTGATCTTTAGTCAGGGAGTTTTATACAATTGGGCCTAAAAGTTACAAAGTCACAGAATTACCCTGTACTTGTTATAAACTTAGGCCTATACCTTGGGTCGAAAAGAATGGAACTTAAGGAAACCTTATTAGAAAGACTTTCATGTATGCGGGAGGCAAAACATTGTTACATTAAGTGTGAAAGAAATCTTGTGGCTGTCGAAAGATTGGAACTGAATCGTGTTAAGTTATAGGAGGGTGGGAGTGAGGAAAACTTGAAAAGAATGCGCTATCTTGCGTTCTTGCGAGGTGTGCTGGGACTAATTACTGGAATATCTATGTGGGTTCCAATCTTGTCGGTCATTTGTCTCACTCCGGAGTACATCGCATCACTGATTAAAAGTGTTAAAGCTGAATAGTAGATGAAACCTGGAGAGAGAGAATCTGTTACTAAGCACTTCACTTGTTTTAGCCTTTAAAACGGCCGAATTCATAACGACGTGTTGTCCCAATCACTCGAAACTCTGTTGCCATATAATAATGCGGCAGTCAAACATTTTTTCAGTATGTTAGTCATTCTCTGCCTGTCATTATGTGTGAGATTGGTCGGTTCAAATCCGGTTAAAGCGACAGAGTTTGAAGAGCGATAAACATTTTTGGTACCTTTGACTTCCTTCGGAGGGGAATTAAAGCTGCGGGTCCCATGTCATAGATTTATAAAAACATTATGGTTTATTTAACGACGATCGCAACGGCATAGGTTATATCAGCGTCGTCGGTGTGCCGGAATTTTGTCCCGCAGTTCTTTTATATGCCAGTAAATCTACTGACATGAGCCTGCCGCATTTAAACACACTTAAATGCCATCGACCTCGGCCAGGATCGAACCCGCAACCTCGAACAAAGAAGGCCAGCGCTATATACTTTATTTTTTTTTCATGGAGTGCAGTTTCACAGAAAGGACTTTGCCGACGACCTTCTACTGCCTCCTACTAATTGGTTGTCATAAATAAATGTCTTCCTTACTGTGACGGAAATCTTGTCTTCTCTTGTTAGTAACCAATCACAACCCTCGTTCAGAAGAATTGACAGGTGCCCGTCAAATCCACGTGGAGGCAGAGTTGCCGCATCTTCTCCGAATTTCAAAAATCCCGTCAGTTTCACTGCATAATTTCGAAGGTCACCAGGATTATGGCAACTGTGCAATGTTGGGACGAGGGGACAGGATGGAATTGTCAGAGTTGTTTGTGTAGGAAATCATAAATCTGTAAGTGGGTGTTCAAAGGAGCCACCGAACTGCACTCCTTGAAATAAAATAAGGTATACCAACTACGCTATCGAGGGCGACTCGTAGATTTATATATCTGGAAAGAATCCTAACTGTGACAGAGGGCTCCAGTCATATTTTTCTGACCATTTTTCTCTCGCGCTAAAGTAATGGTGCAGCATAACATTCTCATGTCAGTGGTTTAGCGCCCATGAATTTATTCTACTTTCTTCTATTTGTAATACAAAGTATACCACAATTGCGTTATAGTTGACGCCATCGATTTAGGCAGATGGATTTTATTAATCAGAACTCCAGAGCGAGTTACTTTTGGCTGCAAAGTCGGTTGTTATCTTAGTCGCAAAAAACTGCAGCTGAGATGGGTGAGACGTAAGAGTAAACATACATTCCTGATTATCATAGTGGACTCGGATGGACAGTCATCTCCAAAAACAATGCAGTAATCTACACAGTATGTGTGCATGCGTATGAAAAGAGAAGTCCCCGGCACTCTGTTTTCGAGATAATTCCAGTTGCCGCTGCATAATCTTTTCCTCGTTACTATAAAGTATAAAGACAATCTACATATATATATATATATATATATATATATATATATATATATATATATATATATATATATAACTATTCTATAATCAACGGACTGACTAATCATCTTAAATCTCCTTAAACCCTGTGTGTAGGTTTCTGTTAAACCTTAGTCAAAAGATAAGACGGAGTTTTACGAAATACGAACATTAATATTAAGTGAAGTTTTTGTGTTTTATATCAGTAGTAGTAAAAATTAAAACAAAAGAATTTTTTTCATAAAAAAATTCAATTCACGTTCCCCGGAAAATGGTACGTGATGAGGCAATTTGCAATTTTAAATTCAGATTAAGTCACACATATTAATAATATTCACTCATTTTTATTTCGGAGCAAGGCAAAAAGTAAAAATTTGTTGGTCAGTGATAACAATAATAATAACAACAACAATAATAATAATAATAATAATAATAATAATAATAATAATAATAATAATAATAGACCAAATCATTTATTTAATAATAAAAATTTCACACATTTCGTTATGCTTAAATACTGTGAAATGCATTACGTCTGACGGCAAATGTTTCTCAGTTTTGGTTCTCCACTAATTTCTACTGAGTACCACTGTTCTACGCAATCATTTCCTAAGGACGTGCTGTTGTTACTGCAGCATTTTAGTACGCACATTTCATCGGAATTAGAATAAGTACTGTAGCAAGTAAAAGAAGTTCCCATTGATTCATCCTTCATCTTGTGGGAAGGTAACATCGAGATCGAGGAGGAGCTCCGTGGAAGATTATTAAAGAGGGGGGTGGTGGGGAAGGGAAGGGACTAGAAAGGGAGGATGTTTGTCGGATGTTGTTATTGCTTGTATATAAGCCAGGATGGGCCGTGAAAAAAACTGAGTTTCCATGTAGATGTTGCCGGACGTCTGGGAAGGGGGGGGAGGCTGTAGTAATATGCCCGGGCCAGGCTATTAACAAGAAGCGAAAGCAATTTACGTGCTGTGGGACTGAGTGCCGTTGGAAAGATATTTTATTTTTTTTATCCTCTATATTTTTGTGCTTTTTTTTGTTTTGTTTCGTCTTTCTTTTTTTTATGAAATATGGCGGAGCTTGAGGGAAAACCAAGAATGACCTAACTTGGAAGCCTATCTGTCAAAATAAAAATACATTTATGAAAGAAAAAATAAGAGAAGGTTAAAAAGAAAGAAGAAGAAAAAAAAAGAAAACCAGATCTTCTGTTCTTACTCCCTTGCGGTCTCACCGGTGGGCCGGCCCTTTGATTTATACCTGCATATTTTCTCTCAAACCTCAACAGTTCTCGATGTTAATTTATCCTACATGATACGTTATTGCGTCTTGCAGACTTGTCCTACTGAGCGATAATCGTTTATTCCAGTTATTCAAGTGTGACTCATTAAGGTCGAAAACACATCGGATAAAATTAAACTATAAACGTAGCTTTGAGAAAGAACAGCAGGCTTCCTGTTTTAGTTATCTTATTTTTTTTTTTTTTTTTTTTAGGTTTATTAGTCTGTTTCTACAGATAGAGAGCCGGGCCTTGGTTTGTCGGGTCTTCCAGGAGTTGTCTTTTCAATAGAACGATTATCTCTGACATTCCTAACAATCCCATTTTTGCAGTGGCGTATCTAGGTAAGTTATTGATGATAAGATGGGGGCGAGTTTCGGGAACATCACTAGGCAAATTTATCAATAACATACACGCAACATTTTTAATAATAATAATAATAATAATAATAATAATAATAATAATAATAATAATAATAATAATAATGTCAGTTTCTGTCAGATGCGTTTCCAATTCAGTGTGGACTAAAGCAAGGAGATGCACTATCACCTTTACTTTTTAACTTTGCTCTAGGGTATGCCATTAGGAAAGTCCAGGATAACACAGAGGGTTTGGAATTGAACGGGTTACATCAGCTGCTTGTCTATGCGGATGACGTGAATATGTCAGAAGAAAATCCACAAACGATTAGGGAAAACACGGGAATTTTACTGGAAGCAAGTAAAGAGATAGGTTTGGAAGTAAATCCCGAAAAGACAAAGTATATGATTATGTCTCGTGACGAGAATATTGTACGAAATGGAAATATAAAAATTGGAAATTTATCTTTTAAAGAGGTGAAGAAGTTCAAATATCTTGGAGCAACAGTAACAAATATAAATGATACTCGGGAGGAAATTAAACACAGAATAAATAGGGTAAATGACTGTTATTATTCAGTTGAGAAGCTTTTATCATCGAGTCTGCTGTCAAAAAATCTGAAAGTTAGAATTTATAAAACAATTATACTACCGATTGTTCTTTATGGTTGTAAAACTTGGACTCTCACTTTGAGAGAGGAACATAGGTTAAGGGTGTTTGAGAATAAGATGCTTAGGAAAATATTTGGGGCTAAGAGGGATGAAGTTACAGGAGAATGGAGAAAGTTACACAACATACAACTGCACGCATTTTATTCTTCACCTGACATAATTAGGAACATTAAATCCAGACGTTTGAGATGGGCAGGGCATGTAGCACGTATGGGCGAATCCAAAAATGTATATAGAGTGTTAGTTGGGAGGCCTGAGGGAAAAAGACCTTTAGGGAGGCCGAGACATAGATGGGAAGATAATATTAAAATGGATTTGAGGGAGGTGGGATAAGATGGTAGAGAATGGATTAATCTTGCTCAGGTTAAGGACCAATGGCGGGCTTATGTGAGGGCGGCAATGAACCTCCGGGTTCCTTAAAAGCCAGTAAGTAAGTAAGTAAGTAAGTAAGCAAGTAAGTAAGTAAGTAATAATAATAATAATAATAATAATAATAATAATAATAATAATAATAATGGTTCATTTTAACTAGCAAAGTTAAGGCCATTCGGCCTTCTCTTCCACTCAACCAGTACGATAGAAAATTACTACATTGCTATGAATACAACATAATTAATACAATACAATACAATTCAAAGCAATACAATACTAAAATACAAGATAATATAATACATAATTAATATAATACAATGACAATTCTTTTTATCTTCACAACACTAATAAAATAATTATGTAATAATACTTACTTACTTACTTATTGGCTTTTAAGGAACCCGTAGGTTCATTGTCGCCCTCACATAAGCCCGCCATTGGTCCCTATCCTGAGCAAGATTAATCCAGTCCCTATCATTATAACCCATCTCCCTCAAATCCATTTTAATATTATCTTCCCATCTACGTCTCGACTTCCCTAAAGGTCTTTTCCCCTCCGACCTCCCAACTAACACTCTATATGCATTTCTGGATTCGCCCATACGTGCTACATGCCCTGCCCATCTCAAACGTCGAGATTTAATGTTCCTAAGTATGTCAGGTGAAGAATACAATGCGTGCAGCTCTGCGTTGTGTAACTTTCTCCATTCTCCTGTAACTTCATCCCTCTTAGCCCCAAATATTTTCCTAAGAACCTTATTCTCAAACACCCTTAATCTATGTTCCAATGTTTTTTTTCTGTGGTCGTGCCAGAGAATCAATCCCATTCCGAGGCTTGTTTGAAGGATTCGTAACAAGCTGCTTTTTACGGTGATGGGTTGTTAGCCCTTCGCCCAACCCCCAAGCTGGAGGACCACCCCTTATAGGCTGTCCACGACTGCTTATTCAATATATTCGCAGCTACTACTATTACTACTACTACTACTACTACTACTACTACTACTACTACTACTACTACTACTACTACTAATAATAATAATAATAATAATAATATTAATAATGTGACTGTCTTTGTAGTCAAATGATCTCTGTGTTTTTATTCTACATTGTTCCCACATAAGCAGAAATTAATTGTAAAACTCGTTGCAAATTTTTAGCCCCAATGAAAGGAAAAAGTATTCCCGCTTCTGTCGCCCGGATTCGAAACCGGATAC
Organism: Periplaneta americana; assembly: GCA_025594305.2. Taxonomy (NCBI): domain Eukaryota; kingdom Metazoa; phylum Arthropoda; class Insecta; order Blattodea; family Blattidae; genus Periplaneta; species Periplaneta americana. The sequence continues at coordinate 17,313,869 of JAJSOF020000025.1, read as the reverse complement.
TTTGATATGCAGATACCAGAGCTGCCACTGAACCAAAACATGACCGTGCATGTCGTCGGTCGGATATTACAGCAACATAAGAAAGGAAGGGAAGGTTTTGGGCTGTAGGCCTATATTTCAAACTTTGCTATGTCTAGAAACATCTGGAAACCGATGTCTGCTGTAGTGATATTTTCTGTATTCCTCGACTACATTATATATCACCGGTTGTCTTGCGCGGTGGCTTTATGATGCTTGTGATGATGGTGATATGTGTGTAACACGATCGTGAGTTTTCGTAGCCATGCGGCGATACATGGACACGAGATGTCGGTGGGCGAAGAACATCATCTATTTCTATACGACAGGAGGTTCATACGAGAGGGAATGGATAGCTCTGATGGAGTCCTTTGCCTTTCTGCTCACAGAGGACGCCTTGAGAGTAATATGTCTAAGAAGATCACACTATTGTTTTATAGTCATAATAGGCATACAATTATTATCGTTATTAGTCTAGAGGCCAGAAGTTCAGGCATTTACTTTGGTTAAAATAGGGAAGCAAATAGGCACTTAAAATTAATGAAATAGGCAGTAAAATAAGCAAAATAGATATTAAAATTTTTCAAACTAGACAGTAAAAGCAACGAAGTTGTAATTTAATGTAGACTACTTAATACAACTCTGTATCACGCATTAGTACTTAGCTAATATATTTTTTTTCCTGCGCTGAATTTGATGTTAGTTTTCTGTTATGTATCAATGCCTGATGGCCTTAACTCCAGCAGAATAAATAAATAAATAAATAAATAAATAAACAAGCAAGCAAGCAAAAACAAACAAACAAACAAACAAACAAACAAACAAATAAATAAACAAACAAATAAATAAACAAATAAATAAATAAGTAAATAAGTAAATAAATAAATACATAAATAAATAAATAAGTAAGTAAGTAACTAAGTAAGTATGTAAGTAAGTAAGTTGGTAAGTAAGTAAGTAAGTATTAAGTAAGTAAGTAAGTAAATAAATAAATAAATAAGTAAACAAACAAACAAACAAACAAACAAAAAACGAATACATAAATAAATAAATAAATAAGTTAATAAATAAATAAGGAAATAAATAAATAAACAAATAAATAAAAATGAATAAATAAATACATAAATAATAATAAATAAGTAAATAAGTAAGTAAATAAATAAATAGATAAATAAGTAAATAAATAAATAAACAAATAAATAAATAAAAATGAATAAATAAATAAATAGATAAATAAATAAATAAATAAATAAATAAATAAATAAACAAATAAACAAATAAAAATGAATAAATAAATAAATAAATAAATAAATAAATAAATATATAAATAAAAATAAATAAATAAATAAAATTAAATAAGTAAGTAAATAAATAAATAAACAAATAAATAAATATATAAATAAAAATAAATAAGTAAATAAATAAATAAATAACTAAACAAATAAATAAATAAAAATGAATAAATAAATAAATGAAGTTGGTTGTTTTATGAAAACACTGAAAATTTCCACTCCTATAACATAGGCCTATGATGTTTCCCCCCCCCCCAAGAGCTACAGTAGAACCTCTATTATCCGTGGTAATGAAGGGGGTGGGCTGAAGGGTTAATCGAAAAAATTGGATAATCCATACCAAAAAATATTTTCATAAATTAAGTGCATAATACTTTGGCCTACAATTTCGTGATTTCCTTCATGGTTTTGTGTTTAACGTGTTTTGTAGAGGATCAGGGATTCACTAAAAGTTAGGTTGTCAACAACGGCTTTTCAAAACCAAGGTTGTTGCTTGATTGTCTGTAGAAATACAAGAATACTAGAAGTCTCATTTTGTAGATATACATACTTTATACACCTTATCATTTGTATTATTAAATCACTTTCAGTTTACTTACGTAATTTGAAGCAACATAAAGCACATTAACCATTAACCAAATTATTCAAGTCTACTTCACAGGGAGCTACAGAGGTGTGAAAATTATTAGAATAATCTTAATTTTAAAGGTTTTTTTAATAGTTCCTTCACAAATATTCATTGAATTGATGAATATTTGTATAGAATATTACTAGGATATATTTACTACTAACAATGCCGGAAAGCATTGTTGTACATTGGTATTTTTCTTATTTTACAATTGTTATGGGAATTCAGAAATTATAATATTATGTTGGCGGAATTGGAAACATCAAAAATTAATTAGGAAATGCTATAAACAAATTGTTCTTTGCGTTTACATTGTTGTGAAGGTTCAAATGAACGTATACATCTGTTTTGTGCATATAATTTTTTATGTTTCCAATTCCGCCAACATAATGTAATAATTTCTGAATTTCCATAACAATTGTAAAATAAGAAAAATGCCAATGAACAACAATGCTTTCCGGCATTGTTAGTAGTAAATATATCCTACATCAGTATAGTAATATATACCAATATTCATCAATTCAATTAATATTTGTGAAGGAACTATTAAAAAACCTTTAAAATTAAGATTATTCTAATAATTTTCACACCTCTGTACTACCTGAAAGCCACAATTTAAGTCACACAGTATTGTGTGCACTCAAAATTGGGTTCTGGCATCTTGTCAGCCCATTTGAGTTGTGTGGATATAAAGGGAATAATTGTGACGGTGTTGTGTATAGTTCCTGGGGTAGCTCAGTTGGTAGAGCATTCGTGCGCTAAGCGAAAGGTCCCGGGATCGATACCCCGGAGCAATTTTTCCCTTGAAATTATTCAAGCCTGCTTCATAGGGAGCTTCTACCTGAAGGCCAGATTTGCATAACATTAACCACAGTTTCTCTTTTCACAAATCTCTCAAATATTTGTATTTTTTTGTCGATAATTAACATAATACGTTTTCTTTTGACAATTGTGGAAGACATTTTGCATAGAAGTTATACATACGGCCTCTCGGATAATAAGGATAAGGTCTGAATGGTACCCGGGTTTGTGAAACTTCTTGAAGTAATTTTTTTGAAAGCAGGTAGTGACTACTTTACAAATAACTATTTCTGTTGCCAACAGCAAAGCATTCCTACTAAGTACGTATTATACTGTGTAAACCAGAATAAATATGGGAAATGCCTGTTATTATTCGGTTGAAAAGCTTTTCGTCATCTAGTCTGCTGTCAAAACATCTGAAAGTTAGAATTTATAAAACTGTTATATTACCGGTTGTTCTATATGGTTGTGAAACTTGGACTCTCACTTTAAGATAAGAACAGACATTAAGAGCGTTTGAGAATAAGGTGCTTAGGAAAATATTTGGGGCTAAGAGGGGTGAAGTTACAGGAGAATGAAGAAAGTTACACAACACAGAACTGCACGCATTGTATTCTTCACCTAACATAATCAGGAACATTAAGTCCAGACGTCTGAGATGGGCTGGGTATGTAGCACGTATGGGCGAATCCAGAAATGCATATAGAGTGTTAGTTGGGAGGCCGGAGGGAAAAAGATCTTTGGGGAGGCCGAGACGTAGGTGAGAGGATAATATTAAAATGAATTTGAGGGAAGTGGGATATGATGATAGAGGCTGGATTAATCTTGCACAGGATAGGGACCGATGGCGGGCTTATGTGAGGGCGGCAATGAACCTCCGGATTCTTTTGTATTGTATTGTATTGTATTTATTAACATTCCATGGTATTCATACATTGCTTTACAGCTAGAATATGGAACAAGTCAAAAAAACTTAATACTATTATAAAGTCTTAATTTATAGTCACAGTCTAGATGAAATATGTACAGACGAGATTTACAATATAGTCTACTAGCACAACACATAGTTTTAGTATAAATTTCACGAAGTGTTATTGAATGTCATGAATTGACCTACAGAATAGAAGGCGTGAGAAATTAGATACTTCTTTAATTTGCCCCTAAATAATCTTATGTTTTGAGTTTCATTTTTTATATCGATAGGGAGGCTATTAAAAATTTTTACTGCCATATAACGCACTCCTTTTTGATAGCGCGATAGACTTGCCGATGGAGTATGAAAGTCATTTTTGACGTGTATTAATGCTATGAACTGTTGAATTAGTTACAAAGTTTTCACGATTACATACGAGGAAGATTATTAATGAAAAGATATAACTTACTGACAAACCATGGGCATTATTTGTAGTTTTTTGAAAATAGTCGTTCACGATTCCCTAGATTTGGCACCTACTATTATTCTAATTACTCTTTTTTGTAATAGGAATATACTGTTACTATCTGTGGAATTTCCCCAGAATATTATTCCAAAACTCATTACCGAGTGGAAGTATGCACAGTATATTGTTTTTAAGGTATTGATATTTACTATCTTTTGCATAGATCTAATAGCAAAACAAGCTGCATTTAGTTTGGGGGTAATTTCTTTAAAAGCCATTTGTTAGTAAGGGTAAAGGTACTTTTGGAAAACTACTTAGAAAGATATTGTACAGTACTTTATATTTTTTTGCAGCAAAAAAAAAAAGCTAGGAAAAAAAGTCAGATAATCCGATAATCGGTTAATAGAGTGACGGATAATCGGGTTCTGCTGTAATTCAGTATATGGCCGCTACAATACGCTTATCATATTATGCTTAATATTTCAAATTTGCATTTTTTGGACTATAGTTCTTTTTCTTAACTTCATTTCTGTGCTAAAGTAAAAATTCCTTAACTCTCGTAATGGAGCTGTAGGCCACAATGCGAAGTAGGCTGAAGTATGATAGATGAATCCTGGAGTAATTCTTGGTGGGTCTAAAAACATGTAATGATACGTCCCCGATCGGTCCACACCCCATTCCGCTCAACAATTAATCGATCCTGTCACTGGGAGAGCAGGTATCAACTACCCTGTCTGTTTCCAGGCCAGGAACAAAGAGTCACCGATTACTGCCTCCATTGGTCCTGCGAACGCACGCAACCTGTAATTAATGCCATTTCAATCAAGAGTCGATTTCTAGCGTCCGAAGACAACGTCGATATATATTTCCCTTCTTGTTGGTCCATACCCTATACTTTATACATTACACAATTTCTTTATTTTTTACCCAGGACCGAAACGTCTGATTACGCCGTAACAATTATGTGTCTGGGTGTGTTATTAAATACCACAACGCAACTGAAACTTCACCTGCTGTTCTTTATAATTTCTCGAAATTGCTTTATCCATATTCATGCGAGAAGAGACGCCTTTCATTTCAGAGTAACTCGGATATTTTGCCCCGGCAAATATTCCAGGCACTCCGCTCGCCGTTGTTAAATTATCATTACTGTGTCTTTACTAAGCCTGTGGAATACGTAATGCCTCTGATTGCATCTCTGTTGTGTATAGACGATTCTGTCCTCGGGGTGTTAATGAATTTACATGTGTGACAGTGCTAAGAAGCTCTGTTTATTTATAAACTCCACTACAGGTCTTCATGCCCTTAATCCAACTTCAGTGCTTCTATCTTACATATACATCGCTGAGATCTTTGTCTTGAAGATTGTTCTTCATTATTATATGCTAAAACGCAAAGAATGCTTTTGGTTAATTAGAAAATAATTAATTGCAAATCTTATTGAAAGAGTAGACCTATTAAATAAACGTTACTTTCAAGTTAATCGTGAAAAAAGTGAATTGAAGTATATCATCATCATAATCATCATCATCATCATTTAAAATTTGACTGAATATGCCAAAATATTTTTAATTTGAGGACTATCGCGAAAAAACCCTTGTACTACCACAAAATTAGGGGAGAGTCGGGTAGTATCGGACATCGGGTAATATCGGACAATGAGTTTCTTTCATCTACCACACGATGATAGTACCTGATTGACATGGTTACGTTTCTGTGATGTCGCATAGAGAAACGTAACCATGTCATTCAGGTACTACCATATGCTGGTAGATGAAAGAAACGCACTGTCCGATGCTACCCGATGTCCGATACTACCCGACTCTCCCCTATACCAACCCGTCTAAAGTGCTAATGTTTTGTATGACTTGAGGCTTTCCCGGCGTTTGATGTAGAATAACTCTCCTCGGGTTCTCAGCCAGGTCCAACTCACCTGGCTGAGAACCCGAGAAGAGTTATTCTGCTAATGTTTTGTTTATTTGTATTACTTGTTTGTAATTATTGTATAAATGTATTTGAGGTAAAACTGCTGACGTGTAACTTCCTGAAACCTACTAATGTACGAACATTAAAACCACTGATTTTTTTTAACCTCATTTTTGCACCAAAACTTTAGTATCACGAAATTAGCCGAGTCTGCCCTCTATCGACAGAGCAATGTACCAACAACACAGAATGCTTTATCTATAGTAATGATAGCAGTAACTTATATTTGAGTTGCTGTTCATGATGAATTGACTGTATAGTATTCTGGAATAAAGAAGAATTGTCAAGGCTTGCATGAAGCCGGAACAATAATAATACTACAAATGAAGAAGGTCGTCGTCGTCTATAGTAATGTCAAAACAGGTCTGAGATTTGCCAATAAATCCACGAGCGAAGCGAAATCTCAGACCTCGAGTGACATTTATTGGGACTATTTCGTGAATAAAATAAAAATATAAATAATAGCTATATCTCTAAAATTCGCTCACAAAATGTTAATAATTGTATATTTATGAATACTTAACCAATTCAGACATTGTGAAGTCGAAATAGATGAATATCGATTACTGCAATAAAGAAATTGAATGTTATTCAGAGAAAAGCGAAATGAAGGTTTAAAAATTGAATTACATGTACTGCGCATTTCTCTTGTTATTATAACAGAAATACGTTTTCATTATCTGCTGAAATCATAATTTAATTTAAACATTTTATAGCATAATTACAAATAACCTGATTAATACATTAATTAAATAAACAATTGTTATGAAGGGGTGTCATTTTCTTTAAATACAACTGTCATGGAATTAGAAGATGAAGATGTAGATGTGAAAGTAGAATTTCGCACTTTATTTAGTACAATGGATTCATGCTCACCGATTTACGTCTAAACAGTTGGCGACAATGACTAAACAAAAGAACGACCGTGCGATAAATTGATAGTGATAAATCGAGCTGCAGAAATTATCGCGATGTATGAGTGTGATTGGTTGGAATTCAAAATTTCATTACACTTTATTGTACGAAAATGGAATGATGTCATATAAACAAAATAGTCGCCATAAAAAGATGGGAAATCTGTAACAAACTGAAATTGACTTAACGTATTTTGATTCGATAGTCTACTACTCAAAATATTTTTCAAATTTGAAAACTTTTTTCTTAAAAAGAGGATACAATTAATTATGATACTTAATCACTTATTTAAAGTTTGTGTGACTGCACCCTGTGTATATTTTTGTGTGGCTTTATTTTGTTTATAGTGTTTCTCTCTCTCTCTCTTTTATTTCTTGTGTAGCTTTACTTTGTATATAGTGTATTTTTTCTATTTATTTCTATTATTGTATTTGTATTCCTGGTGTTGTGGAAGAGAAGGCCTGATGGCCTTAACTACACCAGAATAAATAAATAAATAAATAAATAAATAAATAAATAAATAAATAAATAAATAAATAAATAAATAAATAAATAAATAAATACATACTGAATATTCATCACATAAATTATGAGTTTAATTCACATTCTTGATTCTGAGAAAAAACTATTTAATGTTGTCCCTATTTGTAGTGCTGATAGGTGTATGTACCCCCGAGGAAGCTCTTTTTATATCAGAGAGTGTATTTAATCTTAAACTCTCTTGTGTCTGTTTATTTTATTAAAGAAATATGGTTTCCTAGCAATTCAGTCGTTTCATCTTCCGGCTGGCAAATTTCCCTCATGTTTCGTCATTGTAACGGTTTTCACATCGGCTCCATTTATGTGTACACAGTTTTGGAAACAAACAAAACATGAGACCGTTCTTGCGATTTCCTTAAAAACAGAACAATCAACAATGGAGAATGAAGACAAAGATTGATATATCCTGTCGTGAGCATCGAATACCGGGGATCGCAAACAGTTGTAATAATAATTATAGGCTGTGTGTGGCATTAATCGAACAACATCCATTGTTTACACGCTACTACGTCCAGCACGCAAATCCAATTATCCAGAGCAATCTTTCTCCTCTTTCATAACAATTTCCAGCAATATGGCTCCGTGATTCCCTGCACTCTTTTGATACTCTTTTGTTTGAGAACGCTTACGTCACATTGTTGTTGTATTCATGAATTGGAAAAACATTTTTTGTGAATTATTATCGTATTCTTGTACCCGTGTCGACTTTCAGACTTCCTCTTTTCTTTCCGTGAAAAAGAAGGCATAGAAATTATTTCCTCTCTGATTTATAGGCAATTTCCGGCTCGGTTAAAATAGTCACTAAATCTGTCTGCAGAAACTTTGTGAACGCTGTTCTCTTCACCGCAGAATATTATCCTCTCTGCCACGCAACTTGTTCCGCGTAATTGGACGAGCCTATGACGGCAGTCGCTGCAGTTCTGCCAAAGTAATGAATAGAATTCGAAATACTCGTACAAAATTTACCTGCAGTGTTATTTTTAATTAGTTCTGGGTTTCATGATAACTTTGACAATGAATACCTTTTTATGTCACTATATTGATTATTTATACACTGTATAATAATAATAATAATAATAATAATAATAATAATAATAATAATAATAATAATAATAATAATAATAATAATAATAATATTTAATCTTCAACTAGGTGAGATTTCCAAAGACAAATAATGTTGAATAGTAATATTTACGGTGTTACATTTACATGGCGCACAAGAAAATGGTTTACAAAGGTATTGTAAATTGAAATTTATCCACTTTTATTATGTAATTCGGACTTTACATCACTAATAAAAATGTTGTAAACAATCATTACGCAACTAGTTAGGTAATGATGCAGTTATTACGAAACTAGTTAGGTAATGATACTGCTATTACCTAACCGGTTGCGTAATGTGAACCACACATTAAATAAAGTAAAATAGATTTGATTTTATTTATTATAAATAGAAGAAGGTATCAGATGATAGACGACATTAAGATATATTGATCATATGCGGAGAATAAGAGGAAAGCAGAAAATAGGAAAGATTGGAGAATGCTGGGTTTGCAGTGAAAGAACTGTCATTTGGCAGAACACTATGTATTATAAACATTAATAACAATATGTTCACAATTTGTTATATTAATTCTTGCAGTTGACCACAGTCTAGTATATACAGTCACAAAGCTTGAGTTGTGAGGGTACTAGGAACAATAGACTGTGCCGGTACTATTTCGCATTGTCTGTGATGAGGCGATAGTAGCGATCCTAGTGATTAGCAACTATCTATGGGTGCAGATTCCCTACGTATTGAGCTTTGTGACTGCCACTACAGTGAGTAAAGTGAAAGACTATTGAAACTTATGTAGGGCCTATACATAATTATGTAGGTTGTATTGTAACATTAGGTATTTTATTTATGTTTCATTATTATTGTGTTAAATTGTATTGTGTATTCTTATTGTATTGTGTATAAAATTGTATTGTGTATTGTGTAATTGTATTGTGTATTGCTTATCATTTTATTGTGTATTGTTTATCATTTTATTGTGTATTGTTTATATTGTGTATACCACTGCCACCGGGTGCTTGCCCACTTGCAGTGTAAATAAATACATACATACATAAATACTAGATTGTGAGTTGACGTTGCTACAGAAGACTGAATGTCTTACGGGGAATTTCGACGCTAATCAACATGAAATTACAGAATTTGCAGCATTTTTGCAACATTTTCAATATGTGAATCCTCGTTTGAACTCATTTTAACAATGTTTGTTTATTTCCCTAGTACTGCTTTTCTTCTGTTATAAACAAAAACCTATCGTGTTCCATAATAAAACAAACATAAACGAATCGCCTTTCGCAGGATGAAAATAATAACAATACAATTGCCCCTCTGCAAAAACATGTTCAAAACTAATAAAAATAATAAAATCTGGACACCATCAAAATAATCAGTCAGGAAATCCAGTAGGGTTCGAAAAGGTCTTTCTTTGAAATTATTCACAACTAAATCTAAATTAAAACCGTCGATCAATTCATAAACATATGACTGTAATACATGATAATGGAATCACATATTTAAAGAATACTTCTTGGGACTGAACATACGCACTGAATTTATGAATTTATTTCTTTCACTGGCATACATTCTGTAAATGATACATTGTAATATTAAAGAGAAGTGTCACATTCGATGGGTACCGGTTGGGCATATTAGCTGCGTTTTACTTCATTAGTAATTTCGACACAGGAAACATACTGAGTTAGTCATGTAGATTAGAGTTGCAACACAAGTGTTAGAAGTAATTATCAGTTATAGCGAAATTAAAAGGAAGAGAAATAAGTGTCTTGGAAAACCTGCACCAATACATTATTATTCACAACATATTACTCTTGCACTCATCAGACTTTGAACCGGGGACCCCTTCGCCTCAGGCGTTTCCATAACAACGTGCACTAAATGTCAAACAAGGCGAGGGAAGGAAGATCATGTTTCATGTATTAGATGTTCACTGACAAGAAAACCAAAGACATTCGTTACTGCACGTGGAATCATGATGGTGTGCCAGTTAAAATTATACAAGTTTCATTTATAGCTTGTTAAACGACGCAAAACCAACTGCGTGATTATGTAGCAGCAGTAGATTTGTGATAACTAGAGAGCGCATTTGGGGTTTGTAAACCGCAAAATGAACTGCAACATCGATCATAAGCAGTGCAGTGTATTGTCCTCATACAGCCAGAACCACAACTAAAGTTGAAGATACAATCGTTTGAGCTACATATTTTTAGTGTTCCGTGAATGAACTTTAAAATATTAAACACTTGTTGTTCACATTTCACATTAAATTACTACGTTTATTTAGAATATATATAACTCAGTGTGTTACAGCATTATAATAGACATATTTACATCGAAATTATACAGTTAACTACACATAGAAAATGTATAATTAGCCTATCTTACTTTGTACTACTTTGCCCTATTTCATGGTTGCACTTGTTGCAATGAAGAACAACAGATTTCATCAGGGATTGAGTCGTGAACTTCTTACGATATTCAGTTAGGCAGTGTTTATAGCCTGAAAAACATCTTTCTACAAAGCATGATGTGCAAATTTAAAATATGACACCTACCGACGATACATCATTATTTCAGTCTTTTCGAAACACAATATCCAATATGAATTCTTAAAACTAAGGGGAGACTCCACTGAAAATCATGACAATTGAATGTATATTTTCATATCTCAAATGTATTTAGTTCAATTCTGATTACAAATATGTTTAAAGATATTTTTAAAATTTAAAGAGCTGTCAAAATTATATTTTCATCAAAGAATTCTTCTGTACAAATTTCTGATTGCAAATCTAGTAAATTTTTGTTCTAAAGTTGGCTCCCCGAAGTTACTAGATGAATGTAGTAGGGGAGAATTTTAATAGGTATGTGTTACATGAATATTCATTTTGCTTTCAAATCCATTTTTCCGTAAGTTTATTTTTCTTGATTCAACACCAACTTTTTAATGTCATATATTAATCAATCTGGATGAAATTTTTACTAGTAGGCCTATTTATGAGGTAGCTGCATATTTCTATGCATTTATTTTGTAAGAAATGCTGCTAGTTTATTTTATTAATATTCTTTTTCCGTGAATTATAGAAAAAATAATATATTCAAAATTAAAAAAAAATTGAAAGTGAATAAATGATATATTTCATAAAATGAATGGGTAAAAATGTTTCTCTATGTCTTGTGAATGTAACTAAAAATTGAGATCTTATAACAAAAACTTGAGTTTGAAAATATTTATAAAAAATAAAAAAATAAAAAGTCAAAAAGCAAAAACATTTGGGAGTTAAAAATTTAGATTTTATTAGTTCTTTACATAGTAAACACGGTTTCAAAATTTGATTGAAAAAATGATTACGAACAAAATCATTTTTAGTGGAGTGTCCTTTTAAGTGAAATAAAAATAAATAAACGAAGTTAAGGGAACTGGACTAAAGGCTGGTTCACAATAAACCGGGAACGGAAACGAGAACGAGAACGGAAATATTGTTAAAATAAATGTATTTACATATATGAGCATTCACAATTAGCTATTGTGAATGCTTACATGTAAATGCAGTTATTTTAATATTATTTCTGTTCTCGTTCTCGTTTCCGTTCCCGGTTTATTGTGAACCAGCCTTTATGGGGATAATAAAAGTAGGAATGCTCTTCTCGATAGAATTGTCATAGAGAAGTGTTGAGGTCCGAACTCTTCAACAAATAATTGCAGCTTCAAATGCCGAGACTTGTTTGCTTTCCACATATCTTATCGATGTTTTGGTATAAAGGTAAATAAATGCAACGAAATTAAGTAAAGAAGTACGAAAGAATGAGAAGAATTACGATGGGAAGTAAAGAAATGCTTTACATAGCGGAATACGAATAAAGAAGTGAAGAGGTGTGGATGAATGTGAAGAACTAAGAGAGGAAGTTAAGAAATATTCCAGCAAGTGTAGAAGTACGGGAGTAAGCAAAGAATTCCCGAATAATGTTAAATAAATGCTACGAAATCACGTCCACTACCAGTATAGCCCACATTTCTGTTCTATGGGAAATATCAATATGTTAATGTACGAGACCTCATTACGACTGCCATGGGCCTTGAGGCTAGTATTATTGTAGTTTTCGAGGAGGTACGAATCATAAGATTAGTCACACGTGGTAGAGTAGTTGGCCTCTCTACCGACAGCCCGGATTCGATCCCAATCTGGATTAAGATGAAATTTATGGTGAACAAGGAGTGTTTTCAAGGGTTTTTTCTTGGGATTCTTCTGTTTCCCATCAACAATATCATCATTCCACTAACACTTCACTATCCACCTTCCGTTTGAGAGGTCCTGAGCCAGTCTCCAGAACACATACAAAATGGCGAAAAACGTTGCAAACATCTGTGTTTAATAAAAACAAGTATTAAAACTTCAATAGTGCAGTGCTGTATATACTATATTTTGCAACGTTTATTGCAGACATTTTGAATTACTACACGGGACGCAAAGGAAGGTAATAAAATTGTACAGGGTGTAACAAAAAAGTATATCAAAACTTTAAGGAAACATTCCTCATATGTAGAAGATGAAAATATGTTATATGAACGTAGATCCGGAACACTGGACATCAGAATTGTGAGGAAAACACAGAAAAGAATATACGATACATTACCAATACCCCACCTCATCCCCATTGGTTTACATTCTGATCAGCAGTGGCGTAGCGTCAATGTAAGCTAAAAAGCTCAGCTTCCCCAGTTAATAATAATTTCATAATAAACCTGCCGTTTATGAACAAAATTATTTATTAATTTTAATAGAGTTTATATTTATGCGTTAAATATTGTGATGCGGCAGCTCAGGATGATTTGTGATGCAGCAGTAAACAAGTAGCCTGCACACGCCAGCTTCCAAGTAGGCTGGTTTCTTTCACTCATTCTTCTGTGTAACCCATCCCGCAGATTCTCCATCCCTTTGTAACTAAACTACCCTTGTCGCAAGGCACGGAAGAAGCTAGCTTTTACATTGAAAGTTTCCGAGTTATCCCTTTCGTGAGTTGTGTTCAGTTGAAGTGTTAGTGTGCATTGCGGCTGATATAATAAATAATGAGTGAAATAACAGTTCCTGACACCAATTTACATGAATTTTTAGGACAATTCTATTATCAAGACTGACTTACGAACAAAAGTGTGATTTAAAAAACAAATGGCCGTGTCTATTTGTTAGAGATATGTGTAAACCATGAAATCATATTTTACTACGTACCATTTGAGGTCATGCCTTATTGGTGTTACGAGGTTCCAGCCAATCTTCGGACTGCTGACTTGACATTGACTACTATTTATTTTAAGACTATATTTTTGTAATACGTTTTCTCATATGTACATGAAAGAGAACTTGAGTTAGCTTCCCCTGCTCAAAATTTCATGCTACGCCATTGCTAATCAGAGGTATACAAGGGAGTTTGCATACAATCAGACTATTATGATGTGGGGTTATTGTTACAAGATAGCTATGATGGTATTCCACAATAACTAGCTTGCGCATCATGCAGTATAATGCAAGCAGAGGGCAGAAAAACAGCTAGGAACTAAAGCGTTTCTGCACATATTTTCGTTCACTACATGCAATGAATGTTTCCCTAACGTTTTGATATACCATTTTGTTACATCCTGTAAAAATATTTAAGCGATTGTTTCTTGCATTTGAACCAGGGCCGGATTTAGGTATAGTGCCACCCCTAGGCAGTGCTAAAATTCACCACACCCCAACTCCAACAAACAGTTTATGAGCAGCTGTTATACAGGCCATGTTTAGTTTGAATTAGTTTCAAAAGACTAATAATACACAGTGAAAATTGTTTAGATCCCAAAAGTTGTAAATGTCCACCTTTGAAAGAAGCCACGTATGTCAAATATCTGGGTATCATTATTGATCAGAATTTAAAATGGCCTCATCACATTACTTATCTTTGTAAGAGGCTTCGTAAAACAATTTATAAATTCGTTAATCTTCGATGCTACTTACCTATTAGAGTTCTACGAAATGTTTATTTGGCCATTATTCAGTCTATCATTCAATATGGTATAATTGTTTGGGGTGGAAGTACAAAAATTAATCTTAGTCCGTTAAATTTACTACAAAAACGAATAATTAAAATTTGTTTGAAGAAACGTTTCGATTATCCAACTACATTAATTTATTTTGAATTTAATGTATTTAATATTGAACAAATTTATAAGTATACGCTGTTAAAATTTTATCATAAAAATCGTAATAAGTTTGTATTACAGACACACAATTATGACACAAGACGAAATATTAATTCAACATTAGTAGAACCTAAATGTCTCACATCTGCTGGTCTAAAGCATAGCATAAATTTTGGCCCTCGGTTGTACAATGCTTTAACTAAATTACACTCAGAACTTCTAACATGTAACCCACTAACATATAACAAGAAAATTAGAAACGTGTTAATATCTTCAATTTGATTAAATAAATTTGTAGCATATGTGTATGAATTAATCAACCTATATTAAGCTTATATTTGTATTCTATAATTTTGAAATATATATTAGTCCTACTTTTCACGTGCGATATTATTCTTCTCTAGTGTTAATATTATATTATATAATTCCATTGCCGCTGTAATTATATTTTAGTTCCTATTTTATTTTACTTATTTATTATTATTATTATTATTATTATTATTATTATTATTATTATTATTATTATTATTAATACTACTGTATCTTCTTTTTTATATTGCTTGTATTATTTTATTTCTATTTCTCTTCTTAAATAAATAAATAAATTAAATAAATGAAATGTTACAATTCAGAAAACAATAAATTACTGGAATCAAAATACATGCATCTTACTTGTGAAGTATAAAGATTTCCTGCGCACTTTTTTCACAAAGAAAGCACTGATGATGTGGTCATCAAAGTCGATCTGATGAAGCACATCAGACTCGATGCTAAGAAACATATTCAAACTTATTCATCATTGAAACAAAATTCATTTGTGAAAGGCAGGCTGTAGTTTATTTATTTTTTATATTTTTTAGCGGAATATTTTACGACGCTGTATCAACATCTCAGGTTATTTAGCGTCTGAATGAAGTGAAGGTGATAATCCCGGTGAAGTGAGTCCGGGGTGCAGCACCGAAAGTTACCCAGCATTTGCTCATAATAGGTTGAAGGAAAACCCAGGAAAAAACCTCAACCAGGTAACTTGTCCCGACCGAGATTCGTACCCGGGCCACCTGGTTTCGCGGCCAGACGCGCTAGCCGTTACTCCACTGGTGTGGAAGTTTTGGTTTTGTTGGTGGTATAATTATTACAAGTATTTCTTACTTCGATAGGAAGTATAAAGTAAATTGAAAAATAAATTCCAACTCTTTGCGGAATAAACCTTTCATATCGAATTATATAGTGCACATGCTGGAAAATGATTAAATAGTTTTGTTGACGATATATTATAATTTATAACATAGGAATGTAACTGAGAGTTGTGGTTACTATTCATAGCTTTTTACAAACACACATTCAATTTGATTTTCAACAATGTACCTACTTATTCTTGTTTATACAAGCAGTTAAATCTAAGCAGTCTCATAATATAATTAACCTGATACTGGCATTACGATGTAACTATGTAAGTGCACACTTTCCTTTTACTCTCGTCATGACCCCGAAAATGTGATAACAAAACAATATTCGATTTCCACAAGGTGTTCAAGAACAAACTTTAGAAAAGTTTTAAGAACAAGTGTTTTAAAAACAAATTTCATTATAAAATGAAAATTAAAAAAAAAAGAAAACAAAAGGGGATGAGAGAGAGAGAGAGAAAATGCCGCCCTCTGGGCCTAAATCCGACACTGATTTGAACGCACCATTGTTAGAAAATTCTCATTCCTATTTTTGTATAATCTAGCACTTCATAATGATGTTATCTTAGACTTTTCAGTAAAGAAGCTTCATCGTTCCTTGGTTCCTCATCACAAAACATTTAGATCATGAATTTCGGAAACAACCTGTATAACTCGTGGAAGTTTATTCCGTTTGCATTTGCAAGAAGAGAATACCTAAACATTCTAAGAAGTCAGACGTTTCTTGGACAACAAATTAAAATTACAATAGACTCACTTATCTTTTATACATTCGCGGCCTCCCCCACGGACTCGGTTTTCAAGGCTGGTTAAACTACTCAAGTATGTCACTTGGATTTCGAATCGTGAGAGGAAAAACCTGCTGTTGTGTAAAGATGTAAAGATAGTCCCTACAACCGAGTCAGTCGTTGGAAACGTCTCGTATACCTGAGATCATAGATCGACTATTCTGTGTATGCGTAAAATGTAACTTTATACTAGTACTTCAATAACATATCTACTTTTCGCTAACGACGACAAGCTAAATGCGCCAAACCTTACACTGCAGTACAGGCAGATTCATATAAGTTATAAAACTTATGATGGGTTGCAAGAAAAGAACGCATTTATTCCTTCGTTAGCCACTAACGAACCAATAAGTTCGAAAGTTGCAAAAAATCTTTAGTGTTATTGATCCGTTAATGTGTTTCAAACTTTGGTGACATAATCCTTGAGGAAACTATGCACTTCATGTCATTCGAACTTAAAAATCGAATTTGGGGGCCCAAAGAAATTATTTTTAATTAATAAAATTTTGAATCGAAATTATTTATCTTGAACCATTGAAAAGATTTGCCACATACTTTAGAAAGAAATGTAGGCCTATGTATATTTCTGTTTTTTTTTTTTTTTTTTTTTGGAAAAAAAAATTATGATCGATTGAAAATAATATAATTTTAGTTCACAACATCGACAAATGTTTAAGTTTAAATTTGGTACCTCAATGAAGTCTTTTGTCAAATTGGAAGTCTATCCGTCGGAAAGAATAACACATGTTGTAAAATGTGAAATAGAAGAAAATAGACACTGAATATAACGTAAGATATAAAAAGTATAGTGCGCTTATATTATAAATGTCCAAAGAATTAAGAAATTATTGAGATAATGGGTACAAGTTACACAGCCTGATCCGTTTGGGTATGGCTAATATTAATTTATTGTTATAAAGCTATTATGAAAGGAGGAAAAATTTCTGGCTGGTTATATTTTGATTAAAAGATTGGATTTTCCATATATGACTATGAATAATGCATAATATGAAAGGACAAATGAAAATCGTAGATGATTAAAATGGCTACTACAAATCAACAGCGGGCACAATGTGTTCTTTGGTATGCTAAATTTGAGAGTGTTAAAAGAGTTAAAAGGGAATTTCGACGTGAGTATGGTGTACGTAGCGTATTTAAATATGATTCCATAATGTTGTAGTATCGAACATTCGTAGAAACAGGTTCTGTGTTAAAAAAAAAAAAAAAAAAAACATGGAGGAGGTCGCAGGCGAAACCCAGTACGAGAAGCAGCTATTTCTTGGCTTAGTCCCCAAACTCCCCAGATCTAACCCCTTCTGACTTCTTCGTGTAGGATTTTGTTAAAGACATTAATTATTCACAGAAACCCAGGAACATTGATGATCTGAGAGTAAAAATTACTCAACCTTTTCAACAAATCACCCCACTCATGTTACAACGGACATGGGCTGAATTGCATCACCGTTATGAGTTGTGCAGGGTGTGCAATGGGGGTCATTTTGAGCTCTGAGGAATCTTCCATCTTTCAGTGTTGTATACACAAAGTTTCAACAAAGAAAGATCAGTAGTAAATGTTTTACGGTGTTTTTATTTTATCCAGACCCAAACGGATCACCCTATATATTTAAAAAAATAGAAGAAATGAGCTTCCAGATGAGGCAAAATCTCAATTTACCAAATTATTAAGAAATTTGACGTTTCTAGAGTCGATGTACTGTATACCTTGCTAGGAAAACTTAGAACAAACAACGTGTTCATAATAATTCTTGTGTTCGCTTCGTCTGCGATGTCCGTCGCGCTGACCATATTACCCCATCCTTCCAAACTCTAAACTGACTACGGATTAACGAACGTAGAAATTTTCATTCTCTTGTTCTCCTTTTCCAAGTCCTTCACACTTCTACACCTACCTACCTTGCCTTCCGTTTCAGTTACCTGTCATCATATCATAATCTCTTCACACGCACGCAAAATAGCCTCATACTAGACATACCAACACATAAGACATCATCGTATTCATCATCATACACAATCTCGCTCTCGCGCTTGTGGAATACCCTACCCAGTGACATCAGATACTGTCGGAATTTAGTAGCGTTCAAAAGCAAACTTATTAAGCATTTTCTTACTGCGTAGAGTAGGTTTAATTTGTACATATCAATAAAAGAAATGTTTCTCTCTTCTTAACTTTCACAATAAACTGTCTAGCTTTTATTAATCAGTTAATCTTTTAGTACTTTGATTTTTATTGTATCTGTAAATTTAATATTAATTGTAATTATAATTGTAATTGTATTCTTAATATTGTAGTTGTAATCCCCTGGTAGAGGGGAAGAGAAGGACTGATGGCCTTATCTCTACCAGGTTAAATAAATCTATACTAATAATAAATCTGTAGCCAAAATTTTTCTGGTAATTTTCGATTTTCCAAAAATAATTGGTGCTAACATGTAGGCCTATAATTAATCATCCTGAAACCGAAAATCGCTTTTTTGAAATGTTTGTTTGTATGTCTGTCTGTCTATCTGTCTGTCTGTCTGTCTGGATGTTTATTACCTTTTCACGCGATAATGGCTGAACCGATTTATATGAAAATTGGAATATAAATTAAGTTCGTTGTAACTTAGAATTTAGGCTATATGGAATTCAAAATATTTTATTTAAAAGGGGGGTTATAAGGGGGTTCGAATTAAATAAATCGAAATATCTCCCTTATTATTAATTTTCATGAAAAATATTACATAACAAAAGTTTCTTTAAAACTGATTTCCGATAAGGTTTATTCCGTGCAAAATTTTGATAGGCCTAATATTTAATGAGATAAATGAGTTTCAAAATTACAATAACAACGCCATCTAAGGCGGTGTAATGAAATAAATACAAATGACTTCGTCTATAAGAGGCCTTGGACAACAACAATCGAAAGCTATGAATCATAGAGAATGTTTCTGTGTTTGTATGAAGTAATATCGGAAGCTAAATTAACTGATTTGTATATTTAATTATTATTTCACCTTGGAAAGTGTAGTTTCTCTAGATGGACATAATGCTATAATGTTATTACAGTAACTTCTGAGTGAATCGGGGACAGGTGAGATTAAAATAGCTTCTTATGCACAGAAAACTTGATAGGTATTCGTTTCCTGTATTTCCTAGAATAATTTTTATGACCAAATGAGTGTCTCTGGATGAAAATGTTCGCATTTTAATTTTTTAATACAATTTAAATTAAGTAACATATTAAACGATTTATCCTTCTATCAAACACGAATGTTCCCTGGATTAAACGTCCTATTTTAATTATGTAATTACTTTATATTCATTTCTAACAGGTGCAGCGGAGCGCAAGGGTACGGCTAGTAAATAAATAAATAAATAAATAAATAAATGATGAAGTGATGGAAGATTGAAACATACTAGGGGCGACAATTTTAGGTAACAGAACCAGCTCGTAATCTCTGAATTACACACGGTGACCAACATTTAATTGATGTCATATCCATGCTGTTTCTTTGTGCCTTGCATTAAAGTCCTGCATCCAACGCATTACTATGTTGCAGGTTTAATCGCTCAGACAGGCACAACTACACCATGTCTGCAGCCAATCCGGGAGTTCATCTATCAACAAGAGTGTAATGGAGGAGGCGAATTTACATTTAAATCAAGGTGCTGCGCTGGTACTGAGCATTCTGCCCGAGAGAGAGAGAGTTTCCATGGTGACAACTCATGTTCAAAATGGGTTACGAGCAGCAGAAGAGTATTAAGAGCAGGAATCCCGAAGACCTTCACTTCACTCTCGGCTGCTCGGCGCGGGATTCCAAATGAGTTTTACCATTATTACACTTTAATAGGTTATTAGTTTTTACCAGCTGCAGGTAACCTTGGAGTGGAGTTGGTTGGGGTAAGTTTTGTTCCCAGCATTACTGCAGGTCGGTTATGCAACATGAGATTTCAGAAGCACAGTGGTACAAATCCAACAGTTTAATTATTCATGTTTTGTCTCTACCTGTGTTGTTATTCTTTAATATCATCATCATCATCATCATCATCATCATCATCATCATCATCATCATCATCATCATCATCATCATCATCATGGACGTAGCCACCGGCGTGGCTCAGTCGGTTAAGGCGCTCGGGCGCGGGTTCGATCCCCGCTTGGGCTGATTTACATGGTTGGATTTTTTCAGAGGTTTTCCCCTATTCTACTGTTTAATATGTTGCTCCTGGTATAGATGGAATTAAGAATAATACTTTCAAAATTATTATCAAATATATATTAAAACCCATGGTTCATATTTTTAACTTATGTTTTGTGCAAGGTATATTCCCAGATGTTTTGAAATGTGTCATAGTAATTCCAATATACAAATCTGGAGATAAAAATAATTTAAATAACTATAGACCTATATCTTTACTTCCAACATTTTCCAAATTGCTTGAAAAATGTTTAAAGAATAGATTAATAAATTATTTAGAAAAACATATTGATTAAATAAATTTATAGCCTATGTGTATGAATTAATCAACCTATATTATATTTGTATTCTATAATTTTGAAATATATATTAGTCCTACTTTTCACGTGCGATATTATTCTTCTATAGTGTTAATATTATATTATATAATTCCATTGTCGCTGTAATTATATTTTAGTTCCTATTTTATTTTACTTAATTATTTATATTATTATTTTTTATTTTAATATTATATCTGAACTGCGACCGAACACGAGCGCTGCTCATTCGGTCTCAAATTTTGTTAATACTACTGTATCTTCTTTTTATATTGATTGTATTATTTTATTTGTATTTCTCTTTGTTTGTTTTGTAATTATATTTCTTTATTCTGTATATTTGAAATAAATAAATAAATATTTAAGTGTTAACAAATATTATTATTACTAGCCGTACCTGTGCGCTCCGCTGCACCCATTAGAAATAAATATAAAGTAATTACATAATTAAAATAGGACATTTGATCCAGGGAGTATTCGTGTTTGATAGAAGGATAAATCGTTTAATATGTTACTTAATTTAAATTGCATCCAAATAATTAAAATGCGATCATTTTGGTCCAGAGACACTCATCTGGTGCAATGACAATTCCTTCAACATGTTCCTTAATTTTTATTACATGCAACCATAGTTAAATGAAGATTGACATCATTTAGATTTAATGTGTATATTTTATTTTACTTGTTATAGGTTTCCATTGAATTATGGTAATAACTTAATTTTAACCCTTGTTTTCTACGTATTCAGTAAATGGCGCTTGGCCCACTTTGGTTCTGAACCCTTCAAATAACTTAAATTATATTATATAATGTTACATATTATATTATATTATATTGTATTATATTATATTATATTATATCATATTATAATATAATATATTATATTATATTATATTATATTATATTATATTATATTATATTATATTATATTATATTATATTATATCAGAAGTTACTGTAATAACGTTATAGCATTATGTCCATCTAGAGAAACTACACTTTCCAATGGTGAAATAATAATAAATTATACAAATTGGTTAATTTAACTTCCGAGATCACTTCATACAAACACAGAAACATTCTCTGTAGGCTATCTTTCATAGCTTTCCATTGTTGCTGTCCAAGGCCCCTTATAGACGAAGTCATTTGTTTTTTAATTCATTACACGGTCTTGAATGGCAGTTATTTTAATTTTAAAACTCATTTATCTCATTAATATCAGTCCTATCAAAATTTTTCAAGGAATAAGACTTATCGCAAATTATTTTTAAAAACTTTTGTTATGTAACATTTTTCACAAAAATCAATAATAAGCGAGATATTTCGATTTATTTACTTCAGGCCCCCTTATAACCCCCCTTTTAAATAATGTATTTTGAGTGCCATATAGCCTAAAATCTAAGTTATAACGAACTTAATTTATATTCCAATTTTCATCGAAACCCGTTCAGCCATTATCGCGTGAAAAGGTAACAAACATACAGACAGATAGACAGACAGACATATAAACAAGAATTTCAAAAAAGCGATTTTCGGTTTCAGGGTGGTTAATTATATATGTTAGGACCAATTATTTTTGGAAAATCGAAAATTACCTGAAAAATTTCGGCTACAGATTTATTATTAATATAGATTATTATTATTTATATTATTATTATTATTATTATTATTATTATTATTATTATTATTATTATTATTATTATTATGAGAGTAAGGGGCCTGAGCCTCCCAATCTAAATTTTTATTTTTAGGTTGATTTATTTATGTAAACAATCAAATTATGTGTGTTAAAATTACCTGTAATTCACTTTTATGAACATGCAATCGTCCTTCTCTTACTTAGAAATTATTCTGTAAGAGAAATAAAAGACTAGACTTGCAAGAAAGAACTTCAGAAAAGTTTTTCGAAAGCAACAGAAATCTACAATTGAAGAATGTGATCCTGAAACTCACTTAGTCCGTTTGGCCATTTTTATTAATAATAGATAGTTCTATATGATTTTTATATTATCATTATTTATATTACTATTATTATTATCAGCTTATTATTAATTGTATTTTTTATTAATTGTGTTTATTATTAATTGCCATCGTTGAGTGTAATTATTTACCACTGCCACCGGGTATATACCCATTTGCAGTATGAATAAATACATACATATCTTCATATCGTATTTGATCTAGTAATGTACCCTACAGTCTTTTACATTTCTTAAAAATCCACCTATGAATATGTCCGCCATTTTGTTTCACTAGGCCTACTAATCACTATTACCTCCATTAACCTCTCCAATGTGACCGGTTACATATTAACGTGGTTACCTCCTTTTTAAACCCTAACCGAGATCGACGAATCTTAAAAATGCTTATCTAGGAGTTAGGTGACAGTTTTAACCGATGGTTACACTAACCGACGTTGATGCACGTGTCTAGTATAAAACTACTAAGAATACCATCCCATCGCACCTCCTCATACTCATCCTCTTCCACAATAGCCCTGCCAAGACTCTGGAATTCGCTACCTGCTAGCATCAGGGACTGTCGAAATAAAATTGAATTCAAACGCAAACTTACTAGGCACTTGGTCAGTAATTGATTTCTTGTAAATAGTTTCCTTAATCTATCACAAAATATTTCAATATCCAGTAATTTCATCACTATACAATTTTGTTATCCTAGGTTTAATTTGTAATTCAGTAAATATAAAATATTCTTTGTTTTTCTTTGACTATTACACTCTTACTACGTCATACTACTTTTGACCAATAAAACGGTACGAAAGGACGTATTTCAACCAATCATGGCTGCTTATCGCACAATTTTATCGTGTCCCTAGCATTTGTTTAATTTTATCGCGTCCCTAGCATTTGTTTAATTTTATCGCGCCCCTAGCATTTGTTTCTTTGTTTGCCAACATTTGAAATTGCGCTGGTCTGGACGTCAAAAATATATATATATATATATATATATATATATATATATATATAATTACAAACCACTCCAGTCGATGCACAGCAGTTTCAAATATGACTCGCATTAGCATTCAAGAACAAGAATTAATCAAAATCACTGATCATACCTATGCATCTTCTGAAATCCGATTTACAAATAAATGAAGAGCACCATTCGGAAATCCTGAATAAGTTGAATACACCATGTAGGCCTAAATCAACGAGTTCCACTTCTATTATGCACACGTCCAATATAACATCAATTGAACCACCAACCACATTCAAATTTGAAAATTGTACATTGAATAATTATTCCTTTTGAAATTATTCATTCGGAAATTCTGAATAAGTTGAATACACCATGTAGGCCTAAATCAACGAGTTCCACTTCTATTACGCACACGTCCAATATAACATCAATTGAACCAACAACCACATTCAAATTTGAAAATTGTACATTCAATAAATTATTCCTTTTAAAATTATTCATGTTTATTTTTTATGTCATCGTCGTTAATTAAAACTTTCCTAACACTTGTGTATATTAGTTAGGTTATGTTTTAGCTTCTGCTCTGAGAGGATAAAAAGAACTTCTGCTATATGATATTATGGATAGTCACGTATCAGAGATTGTTTAATATTAAGATTTATTGAATAGTAATCATTACAGTGTCTGTATAAAGACACTACTGCCATCTAGCATGCATCTAGCGTAATATTTGTAATGTTGAGATGGTACAATAATACATTTGAAGACAGTTGTATTTTCGTAAGTCAATTAATATTTTATTGTATTGGAGTACTTCGTTACTTCTAATCTTTATATACTTTCTTCTAATCGTGTAATAGTCAATTAAATCCCACTCGAGTTTTGATTTTCCCTAGATAAATCAAAACGTCTAGTGAGATTACTGTTGATAAATTATCTAGCTTTAATTAGACAGGTAATCTTTTTGTACTTTGATTTTTATTGTAATTGTAATTGTAAATTTAATACTAATTGTAATTTTATTTGTAATTGTAATTGTAAATTTAATACTAATTGTAATTTTATTTGTAATTGTAATTGTAAATCTAATACTAATTGTAATTTTATTCTTCATATTATAGTTGGAATCTCCTCGTAGAGGGGCAGAGAAGGCCTGACGGCCTTATCTCTACCAGGTTAAATAAATAAATACTACTAATAATCTCGCTATCACCAATTTCATCGACGCTAAATAACCTAGGAGTTGATACAGCGTCGTTAAATAACCAACTAAAATAAAAATAAATCATGGACGTTGTGAATCTGTGAAGCTGTTGGGAATATATACAGGTGAACTGTAAGTGATTCATTAATTTCAAGGGATTATTCTTTGAGATATTTCAAACAAAAAAGTTTGATATAATTTTGCTCGTTTTTGCTTCTTGTCGGGATAAAAATGGTTTTATATTTAATATTTCATAACGTGTTTTGGGAAAAGCATTGATTTAATTCCCAATATGTTAATAATATTGGCACTCATCTCGTCGGATCCCGGCCACTTAGTCACTCGTAATGAGTGCACCTCTGTACATAATGCGTTGGACATTGTGCCACTCACATATTCTGTGACACAGTACATGAGGGCAGGCCACCAAAGGGGAAAACTGAGAGATAGAACTTAAACTGAGAGGATTCGATCCGACATCGCAACGGGGGCTTAGTGGATAAAGCGTCAGCACGTAGAGCTGAAAACCCGGGTTCGGATCCCGGTGCCGGAGAGAGAATTTTTCTGTTCTATACATCCTTCACCAATAGGCATATGTTAAATCAATTTAAGAGAGCAGTGTATTATGACAATAAATTATTCAAAGAATTTTAGTTTTACCTTTAAATTTGTAGAAATTTTACCTGAACAAATGTAACTAACTGTTCGTTCTGAAAATAAATTTTAAAAGGTTACATTTTTTCGAACCAAATTTCTGCATATTTAGAGGACAAAACAAAAATTCTTTCAATCCTTCATTATCATAATAATAATCGACCTAGGTAACGCAGTTGGTATAGCGCTGGCCTTAGGTATACAGTGAAACCTCTCCTTACGGACACCCCCAAGATACGGACACTCCTCATATACGGACAGATTTTTATGTTCCAACTGAAATAATATAGAAATAATGATAAATTTAACTCTCGTTTACGGACACTCTCAGATACGGACACGGACAGCTATTTCACAGTCCTAAAGCTTGCTTTACCTCCTGACTGCGGACAGAACTTGGATTTCAAGACTTAATGTGTTACAAGAATGGAAAATGTAGTTTTGAGAAGTGTCCATAAATTCCTTAACATGAAAGAAGACAATAAGGGTCTCGTAGGCTACCACTAGCCCAGCCGACTACCCCTTGTTAGCTGGAAGCAGGTGGATAAACAAAGTCGCAAAATTTAACCTGTCTGATGGAACCAAGTTCCCGCGATCGTGAAAATGTATTCGACACATGATAGAGTTAGTAGGATTATTCTCTTCACTTCAATAAGTTGTACTGTTTCGAGAGACATGGCACCTGAACATAAAGGTTAAGTTGAAAACTGTAAATTACAGTACTGCATAGCTGTAGACCTAGAATAAAACTGCATGGCACAGTATTGTATTTTTCCTCTATCGGTCTTATTTACTGTACAGTAGTTCAAAATTGCAAAGAATTTACTGTAGTACAGTAGACTGTATTTAGAATTAAACTACAGTAATACATTTCATTTAAAGCAGGGACCGTCAAGTGACTACACTCTCGTGCGTACGTACAAACCCTCAAGCCCTGATGTACGGCTGCGGGCAAGGGTAGCTGCTTCCACAGTGGCGGAGCTAAGAACTTGTACTGTATGTGAACCAAATTTGTGATAAGAATGTAAATTAATTTCAGCTTTTAATTGAAGCACGCTTTCACTGTTAATTGCACTATACTGAAAAACAGTACTCTATACAATTTTGTACAGTTAACTATATACGAAACAAATTTTTGCATGTTTGCACAATAATGAAACAAAACAAAATATACACTTTTATACAGATTAATATACTGTTTGTCTTCTTCTCATTGCTATACAATTCAATTAACAAAATAAAACAACAGTACAAACGTTGTCATTCAAATACAATTCTCTAATAATAGTACTTTTTCTTAAACATCAGAGATCCGCTGCGATTTTTGCAGTTTTCTGTTAGTAAGCAGCTATTTAATTCTCGGAGCTATTGTTTTAGTACCAGCCAATCGCAAACATGCTTTCAATTGTTCATCACTTAGTTGTTTCTGTGACGTGACTTTGTAAACTTCATTAAACAAAACAGTGTTTCGCATACGTAGGTTGTCCCGAACATTTACAACGTTCTTGCAGCAAGATTGTACTGTTTAGGAAACCTTTCTCGTGGAAAACAAGTATAGAAATGGTTAATACTTTTTCTGTTTTGATACTTATCCTTTAGCTCAATATCGCTTTGTAAATCAAGTATTTCTAATTGTAGTTCAGCAGGAATATCCAGGACACTCACTGAAAAAGATATTGCAAATATCTTAAATTGTTGTTCAAGATCTCTAATATCCTCAAATCTACGTTCGAAACTTCGCACAATTGTTGCATTATTCTTATGTATTCTTTCATGTCCAAGGCTTCTAACAGGTTTCCCATGTACATCCATAAATAAGGCAGTTTCATTTCTAAGTGCGAGAAAACGTTCCAGAATTTTTCGACTTCACCACCTTACCTCGGTATGGTAGAGTAAATCCCCATATTGTTAATACCATCAAGCAGTGCCCTGAAGTCCCTGTGATTGAGTCCTTTAGACCTTATGAAATTAATTGTTCGCATAACAACATCCATTACATTGCTAAGGTTCATGTTTTAGCACATAAATATTCCTGGTGCAAAATGCAGTGCACCGGTGCCCCCAAGCGACCTCGATAGGTTCCACCACTGATAGACTGCAGTGTGCAAGTGTACTGCCCGCAGTGGAAGCCGTAAGCAGGCCTGTACGCCCTCTCGCGATCTTGACTCGACTTGGCGGAGCCTGATTTAAAGCGTGAAGGGATACATAATGCATATTATAAATTTACTGTTAGATTGGGGAAACTCCCTCCCATTAAAGGACACCTCCCAGATGCGGACAAATTGTTACGTCCCTTCGATGTCCGTAAATGAGAGGTTTCACTGTATATTGCATTAAAAACAATGAGGAATGTTATTCTCTTTGAAATGAAATTCACAATTAAGAAACAAGGAATGCCCTTCCTTGTAATGTACCTTTGCATAGATTGACTGCCACTCAGAATAGTTATGTATATATATATGTTTAAAGATTTTCAATATGCTATCTGTAAATATAAGATATTTGACAATTTCCAGCATTCAAGCAGAAAATGAAACAATGGTTACTAGCCAGATCATTATATTATTCTCTAAATGATTGTTTTAAATCTAAATTTGATTTTTAATCCACTGTTGTTTTGACGAAGCCTATTGTATTGTTTTATATTTAAGGTAATATTTAATTCAATTTTATTATTAACAGTAATATACCTCTTTTTGGTTTCAGTTAAAAAATAAGGATAATATTTATCTAAATATCAGGTCGAAACTGATTGCAATTAATTGCTTCTTATTTAAGATAGATTGAATAATCAATACTTTTTTAATGCAAACCAAATGTTATTAAATAATTCAATGACAAGGGTAAAAATCTCTTTCAAGCTAAATACATTAATTTATCATAATGAAAACAAGATAAAATGAAAAAAAAAAATTATATAATATTTCAGATTATATCGAATTGCACGATAAAATTATTCAGTGTAAATGAAATTATTATCATTATTAGAATTATTATCAATTTATTATTACTTGTATTTTTTATTAATTGTGTTTATTATTTATTGTCATCATTGAGTGTAATTAATTACCACTGCCAAACGGTATATACCCATTTGCAGTGTGAATAAATACATACATATCTTCATATCGTATTTGATCTACTGGGTGTTCATTTCAAAGTGTGTCATGACGTCACTGTTGTTGGGTCACCGATTTGAAGCGAGTTTCAGCTTATATGTCAGAGAAGTTGCCTATTATTTAAGGCGTTCTTCAATCTGAACTTTAGAACGTGTACGGTATAACTTGAACGTCGTAGCAACAGATGGCGGTCTGTACGGTCTGTGTGCTACCATAACCTCTTTCGAACTGTGTTTTGCGCCGGAAAGTCGTACGCAGGGTATTTGTTATCATCGGTTGCGTACGGTAACATTCCACAACACAAATCAAATGCTCCGTGTCCATGTTGACCGTCGAAGTTAATGTCAACAAATACGTAAGTAATCGTCTTAACCCTCTCCCCATATCCCGACAGTACGTATTTCCAAACAGTTCACATTCCTGCCACTACCGGCGTTACCGTACGTATCGGTACGTACTCTTCAGAATGAACGCCGTACTTGATAGGCAACTTCTCTGCCTCACAGGTTATACACCTCTGCGGAAGTGTAGGAAGATTGAATTCTCTAGGCTCATCGGCTAGCCACATGACGGCATACAGCGAGCCATGACATATTTTGAACTGAACCCCAAGTAGTAATGTAGCCTACAGTCTTTTACCTTTCTTAAAAATCCACCTATGAATATGTCCGCCATTTTGTTTCACTAGGTCTACTAATGACTAGTTACCTCCATTAACCTCTGCAATGTGGCCGGTTACACAGTAATGTGGTTAACCTCCTTTTTAAACCCTAACCGAGATCGATTAATCTTAAAAATGCTTAACCAGGGGTTAGGTGACAGTTTTAACCGATGGTCACATTAACCGACGTCGATGCACGTGTCTAGTATAAAACTACAAAGTCCTGAAATCTGAAAGTAACGAAAATTTCGTTTATACCGCATTGCTGCCGAGGTTCCCATATGCTGTAATAATGTTACAGATAGCTGATTAGTTAGAAGCTTTTTCTTTTTAAGTTGTTTAAGGTAGCCGCTTTCATAACAGAAAAATGAATATAAGCCCCAGCCACTTATATAGCGACTAGTTAGGCAGGTAACATCCGAGGTTAATTGAACTTTCCGTATAAAGATGGAGATAAAGGGAGACGGCCCGACGTGCAGATGAATTCGTGACTGGTTCAGGAGGGAAACAATGATGACTACAAGCAGTGCAAATTATTACAATGTAGCCTGCCGAAGCGGTCTGCTGGGGTCTAGACCTCGATCTCGAAACCCCGGTTGCAGCCAAAAATACAGAAAATATACTTACTTACTTACTTACTGGCTTTTAAGGAACCCGGAGGTTCATTGCCGCCCTCACATAAGCCCGCCATTGGTCCCTATTCTGAGCAAGATTAATCCAGTCTCTATCATCATATCCCACCTCCCTCAAATCCATTTTAATATTATCTTCCCATCTACGTCTCGGTCTCCCTAAAGGTCTTTTCCCCTCTGGCCTCCCAACTAACACTCTATATGCATTTCTGGAATCGCCCAAACGTGCTACATGCCCTGCCCATCTCAAACGTCTGGATTTAATGTTCCTAATTATGTCAGGTGAAGGATACAATGCGTGCAGCTCTGCGTTGTGTAACTTTCTCCATTCTCCTGTAACTTCATCCCTTTTAGCCCCAAATATTTTCCTAAGAACCTTGTTCTCAAAAACCCTTAATCTCTGTTCCTCTCTCAAAGTGAGAGTCCAAGTTTCACAACCATACAGAACAACCGGTAATATAACTGTTTTATAAATTCAAACTTTCAGATTTTTTGACAGCAGACTAGATGATAAAACCTCCACCGAATAATAACAGGCATTTCCCATATTTATTCTGCGTTTAATTTCCTTCCGAGTGTCATTTATATTTGCTACTGTTGCTCCAAGATATTTGAATTTTTCCACCTCTTCGAAGTATAAATCTCCAACTTCTATATTTCTATTTCGTACAATATTCTGGTCACGAGACATAATCATATACTTAGTCTTTTCGGGATTTACTTCCAACGCTATCTCTTTACTTGCTTCAAGTAGAATTTACGTGTTTTCCCTAATCAGAAAATATTCGGAATATATCTATTTCAATAAAATTGTTTTGTATCTTTATTATTGATAGAACTGAAGGTAGCCGAACGAGACAGTCATGGAGTAAAATTAACGTTTCTGACGTACAGGAAACGATTGGGCGCTCAGGTCCCATTCCACCGTAACTTAGTACCGAATGCTTGGAATCACACCGTTCTTGCAGTAAAAGGTCGGGCATATTTTTAACGTAAAACATTAATTTTATCAAAAAATTGAGCGACCCTCTTTTTGCAGGGATCCATTCATTTGTAGAGGGACATCATTTTATTTTTACTTCAAATTGTTATTATACCTGAACTTTTTAATGTACTTCACTCCCACCCTCTATAATAGTAAATAATATATCCCAAAAATTCGCTCACAAAACGTTAATAATTCTATATTGATGAATACTTATCCTATGCAGATATTATGAAGTCGAAATAGATGAATAACGATTACTGAAATAAAGAAATTGAATGTTATTCAGTAATGCCAATTGAGAAAAGCGAAATACAGGTTTAACAATGTTAATTACACGTACTGCGCTTTTCTCTTGTTATTATAACAGAAATATGTTTTCATTATCTGCTGAAATCATAATTTAATTTAAACATTTCATAGTAAGTTATATTATAGTATAGAATTTTATTCAGCTTCCTCCAAGTGAAGGCTGCCTAGAAGACAAAGCTTACCAAAAAATTGTTGTTTTCTTGAGTAAATTGTAGGTACATAATTATAATGAAAGAAAAACAATGGAGAAGGAAAAGAAAAAGAAATAACACAATTATAAATAATTGAAGACGACTAAACAAAAAATCATTAATTCCAGAAAAAGAGAAAAAAAAACATAACATTTTCCTAGTACGGTATCTATTTGCTATCAGGTGATCACAGTCGTCTATTTAGCACTAGTTGCAAGACCCAACTTAAGTGAGCAGATAGCCATAGGAAAGAGATCGATCTATTTATGTTTAGAGATGGTTTCTTAGGATTTTTATAGATCCCCTCACTGCAGACAGAGATATTTCAGTCACAAGAGTTTTTCCTAGACCAAACTGCTTGCAAAAATGCGCGAATCTTTTTGTGATGGTCCCTCTAGCCCCAATCAGTAATCCAATAACTTCGATCGACGTTAGGTGATATTTTTCCTTATAATATGGTATAGTGGGGTCGTATATGTCGCATTTTTCCTGATGTACCTCAGCAGGTTGATTTTCGTACATTTCCATTCTTACAGTTGGATCAATTATGAATCCGCTTGTTGATCTTGTCGGGATAGCGATGATGTCAATGCGTCTTGAAGACCCATTTGTGGACAAATCCTGGACCT
Organism: Periplaneta americana; assembly: GCA_025594305.2. Taxonomy (NCBI): domain Eukaryota; kingdom Metazoa; phylum Arthropoda; class Insecta; order Blattodea; family Blattidae; genus Periplaneta; species Periplaneta americana. The sequence goes on along the minus strand of JAJSOF020000025.1, from coordinate 17,281,249 downwards.
CCTCCTCTACTTGGTAGTCTTTTCCTCGTAGGGCCAATGCTAGTAGGGATCGAATCTTGTGGTGACGACTATTTCTCAGTAGTTCTTCATGAGGACAGGCTCCCAGAATGTGAGCAAGTGTTTCTTTCTCACTCCGACAATGTCGGCAGTGGGTTACATTCTGAGACCTACCTGGTAGAGCACGTACTGGATATACATTGGCAGTCATCTTAATAGCGTCCTTCCATTCGCTGCTGGTCAATCCATTCGGTTTAGATAGCCATTTTTTAACAGGCGTGTATTCTTTGTATAGAATGACTCCCTTTCCTTTCTAAGGCAACGTACACCAGGAATCAAATTCTGTGTCTCGTAGGAGTTTTCGTAAAGATGATACGTTTATCTGATCAGAGGAGTCAATATTTGCCAAGCCAAGTTTATCCAGACTTGCTTGTATTTCATTGGTCAAATCACGTGTATTTGAAACATATGTGTTGTTTGTCTTTGCAAGCAATTTGCAAAACTAAAGATTCTCAATTCAAATAAATAAAGATCTGCTGTACAAAACATTTTCCAGTAAGTTTTCTGAATAAACGCACGTGTTTCGGACCGCACTGAGAATGGCATTAAATTAAATCTTCATTTGTTTTTCAAATAGTATGGAACACAGTAAATTTCAGCGATGGAATGGTTCACTTAACCTTACTGCTTACGCTATTACATGCAATAAAAGTTGGATATAAATACACACACACAATTGCTAGTGTTCAATAAATATATCAGAAGTAGTTCACTCGAATACTTGATACTTAGTTACACCTGTGAGTATTATATCGGACTTAAAAATATGGATGGATTCATCTGTTCTTGTCTCAGTATTTTAGAACAATTTATTGTTGATCTTGTCGGGATAGCGATGATGTCAATGCGCCTTGTAGATCCATTTGTGGACAAACCATGAACCTCCTCCTCTACTTGATAGTTTTTTCCTCGTAGGGCCGATGCTAGGAGGGATCGAATCTTGTGATGGCAACTATTTCTCAGTAGTTCTCCATGAGGACAGGCTCCCAGAATGTGAGCAAATAACCTGATTAATACATTAATTAAATGAACAATTGTTATGAAAGAGTGTCATTTTCTTTAGATACAATGGATATGGAATTAGAAGATGAAGATGTAGATGTGAAAATAGGATTTCGCACTTTATTTAGTACAATGGATTCATGCTCACAGATTTACGTGTAAACAGTTGGCGACAATGACTAAATAATGGCGATAAATTGATAGTGATACATCGAGCTGCAGAAATTATCGCGATGTATGAGTGTGATTGGTTGGAATTCAAAATTTCATTACACTTCATTGGCCGAAAATGAAATAACGTCATATAAACGAAATAATCGTTATAACTGAGCTATGGGATTAAGCGTTAGAGAAATGTAAGGCGTTCTCGTTTATCCAACGGAATTCTGAAAACATTGCAGCTACAGCCAGACGCGCAGGGCTTGTTCGAGCCGCGGACTGGAGCATTCAAACTCGTTTGGGAACGAGGTTCATAATTTATAAGCTGGGACTCACAGACGTGATCATCTCATAAGTCCTGTTTCCCTATAGGGAGCAACGCTAATAAAGATGCGACTGATTCGGTTTCTTCGTATGGAAGAATGTAAGACGCAAGCTGTTTTATTCAAGGACGGATTATTCTGTGAACTGCTTTATTAGAGGACACTCCGAAATGTTCAATAAAATATAATCTGAAGAAATGAAAACATCAGTAATGACGTGTTGAAATTTTAAGAATTATAGAAGTTTTTTCAAATTCGGAAATATGTTCACATAGTACTCAGTTTTATATAAAATTACTATTATATTTATTAATAGACTATTTATTCAATTAATTCATACTGTTGTGCCCAAGAGCCGGTCTTTCACTGTAAACCCAGCATACTCCAATATTTTCTATTTTCCGCGTTTCTCTTAATCTCCGCTTGTAATCCATACATCTCATTGTTCTGTATCATCTGATGTCTTTTTCTGCCCGAACTTTTTTTTCCGTTCATCATTCCTGATAGAGTAAAAAATCGGGGAATTTATATGGACAAAAACTTAAGTTGGAATACTGAAATCAAACACACATATGTAAAATAATTTTTATGAAAATTCACACTCTAAAAAGAATCCGAAATTTCCTTCTGCTGGCTCTCAAGAAGAATTTAGTACAGTCGCTCTTGATGCCTCATTTTGATTAGGCCTACTGTGACACTCTCTACACTGACCTTAACATGAGACTGACAGACAAACTACAGCGTGTTCATAATGCATGTGTAGTGACATGACCTTGATCATTAAAGGCCAGTAAGTAAGTAAGTAAGTATGCTGTAATAAATTATATATTGACAATTTTAAGTACAATACAGACCTAAACCTATATCTATATAAATATTATCTGTCCTCTTTAATAATTATAGTTCCCTTGACTTTCATATGTAGCTAACAGTAAAATAATAATTATTAAGTTTTTTATAATTATTTTGTAATAAAATAGATATTAGTATACTTTTAAGTATGATATAGGCTAAGCCTAAATCTGTACTGTAAATATTTTGTAATAAAATATATATTGATGTAATTTAAAGTATAATAAGCCTAAATCTAAATACATATCGATCGTCTAGTTCAAAAGTGCGACAACTTAAAAAAAAAAAAACAAGTTTTGAGATATCTTCAGTTGAAAGTTTCAAATAAATCACTTAGAAAGGAGCAGAGTTCTGGTTCATAACCACGACAATTAGAAATGAATCAGTATTCAGGACGAGTTTATCACAATCTTCCAGTTCATTATTAATACATTTCGAAACGTACTAATAATGGATTAGTAAAGTCCATAGTTATAATTATTTCTAAAGCAGTTTATTTAGTTTTTTTTTTTTATTTTCAGTTGTAAGTATGACTTATCTCAATACTGAATCTGAAAGAGCTCCAAAAGGGGCTTCCAGTAGTATTAAAAAAAAAAAAAGGAAATTTTTGAGTTGTTGCACTTTTGAACTGGACCATCGATATTTTCTCCTCTTTTTTCGAACAATGTCCTCCTTTTTGAAGCTTTGTGTCCTCTTTTTTTATCGATATGAATCTAGTCACCCTAATCGAAAATGACAGAGACAACGACGGCCAAACGATGATGATATTGATGATACCGGACGATGGTGATGTTGATGGAATTTTAGAAGTCTGTTCCTGAGATGTGGTCAAGGTCACAGAGACCGAATAAACAAACAACAAGAAGAAGAGCCCTTATCAATACTCCGGCCATGCGGGTAAACGTCCGGGGCTAAGTTACAGCGACTCCCGCGAGGACAAACAGAACCAATATTGATTGCACTCCTTAACCGCTCAAGATGTTGATTCACTTCCAAGGTCTCCTTCTCTTGTCTTAAATTTGTTTGCTCTTAGATCCCGACATTCTGACAAACGTTTTGTTTTCAAATACGTTAATTCTACTCCTTTAAGTATCAGCAATATTAGTTAAAGTAATTAATCAACCTTATGGGCACAAGCTTTACACAAAACTAGTGAAGAGAGAATTTGAATAAACATGCAGCACAATGCCAGAAAGAGCGTGGGACGGGAGAAGGAACAAAGGAGCTGCTGTTGTAAATCGGAGTGTACTGGCTTGTAAGAAGCGATTTGTTGTGGTTCCGAACCTTATTCTTCTGAAGCTATCACGTCACATCTCCGGCTAACAAGGCAGCAGGCTGTCTGAGGGATTCTGTGCTGGGCGTGAGCAAACTGACCAATTATCGGCAGGCACCCCTGCGGGAAATACAAACAAGAGACTGCAGCGCCATATGCTGCACTTTTCATTCACATAAATGGTTTTATTTATCATATTTCGAACACGAGGACAATGTTCTAAGAGCGCTCGAGAATCTTACCGCTACCGATAGGTAGTTTCCTAAAATGCTGTAATTTTCTTCTTAAATAAGATGACCAATAAAACTTGCTTGGCCAAGTAACATTACATGCAGTGAGGTCTGGTGAAGCACTGTAAGACAAGTTGTTGGTAGAAATAGTAGAAATATTGGTAGTAGATGTGGTAGTCGTAGCAATACAGTAAGGCCCGATTGTATAAAACTCCCTGACTAAAGATCAACTTTGATCGAAGATCGAAAAGTGAACCAAGTTCAGACACTTCTTCTATTGTATAAAACTTTTCTGCGATCAAATTACCTTGGTTCAAATGCAATCAAAGTTCACGTGAAAAGGATTTGGCAACATCGCATAAACAGATGAAATACGTGATGCGCGGACCATGTTATACAGGTTTGTTCAGTGTTGCCAATCTAGCGACTTTAACTCTTTATCAACAACAATTTCTCTTAACTTTTATATTGCTTAAATGGGGATTTAGTGACCTTTTTAGCACCCCATAGTGACAAAATTTAATCTTTCTTTGTTGATAATGAGAAATCTAGCGACATTACAACTACTTATCCGTATTACACTCTATTGGAGACACTGTTTTTTTTGTGCAAAGTAAATAATGGCGGACAATAAGAAGAAGGTTGACTGTTCTCCAAGTTGTTATCATGTTATGGTGTTTGATACTGCTAAACATAATAAAGCTTTATAAAACGACAATTTCGTTTAGTAATACAGTTAATTGAAAATTTATGAATGTATCTATCATATCCATTAATAATTAATGGTTGTTATAAACATAATATAATTATAGGTTATGTTATTTGATACTGCTGAATACGATAGAGCCTTATAAAATATAAGAATGTTTGTGTATTAAGGCAAGAAATTGAAAGAAATATATATAAATGTACCTAACATATCTATTAATATTAATAATAATGTATAGTTTATTTGCACAATCCGTCACTCGTATATTTCAAACAGAAAAGAAATAACTGAACTTGGATCATCTAACTTAATCGGAGAAATTTCTTCAGTCAAAGTTGACTTTAGTTTGAGACAAATTAATCTCAGATTAGACTTTATACAACACAAAATTCCAAGTTCAGCTGAAACAAGGATCAATTTAACCTCTGATCTAAGATTAAGTGGTTTATATAATCGGCCCTAAAACTTGTATTAAACGACCACTGCTGGTTCTATGAAAATCTGGTCTTTCAGAGGTGTGGTCTCTCAATAGAGGGAGTTAATTTACACAAATAATGGTTAAAACATTACTATGTCAATAAAATAAAAACGTGGAAAATATTGCTAATAATGAAAGCTTGAAATCAGAACTTTATTTTACATTATTTTTCCAATTTTCTCCTTTGATTACCCTTCATAAAATCATAAGTTTGACTCTGATTAATTGTTTTACATTTCCTTTTTACAATCTCATTTTCAAAACTAGTCTTTAACATGTTACGAAGTTCATTTATATGTTCTCGATTCATACAGTCTTTCAGTGGTGCCGATTGTTGAATTAAGTCAATATTACATAAGGCTTGTTCTAGTCACATTTTTTCGGATTGAAATTCTCTCTTGACTTCATCCTCGTCATTGGTGGGTTGATCACCGGATTTTTCTAATAGGTAGGAGGAAGAAAAAATAAATTATTCCACTGTATTTAGCAAGTAACGATTTGATTTGTAATGTACAAAACGAAAAGTAAAACCGTCATACGACATGAGAAATCTTACCTTTCAAGAAACTGTTAAACAGCGGTGCAAATAACCCTTTGTCATACTTCGGAAGCCCTTTGCAAGTGGTCACCTCGTAGCAATCCCCAACATTCCTTAAGGGATTAAGGACAGAGATGGGCATTCAACGTGAATACAGTATCACTTAACAACGCTGTCAAACATCATTTTAACTTCTAGTACCATACGAGTTTCTAGGAATTTATTTACGCTACAGTAATGTAATAAAATACTAAATTATAAATTTTTAAAATACAGTATGGTCCTTTAAAAGGGGTAAAATTAAGGAAATGGCTATTTAATCACCGGTCGGTGGTCGGGGAGAGAGGTGATTTACATTGGTTTTATGGATTTTTAATCTGGTTCTTTAAAAAATCGGTCTTCAGGAGGAGTGCTCTCTCAACAGGGGTGGTCTTTCAGACAAGTTTTACTGTAGTAGTATTGGTCTACCGCTATGGAGTAACGGTTAGCATGACTGACTGTGAAACGAGCGGGTTCGGATTTAAATCCTGGTTGGTACACGTTACCTGGTTGAGGTTATTCCGAGGGTTTTCTTCAATCCAATACAAGGAAATTCCTATCGGGTAACTTTCGGCGCTGGATCCTGGACTCATTTCGCTGACATTATCACCTTAATCTCGTTCAGACTCCAAATAACCATTCATTCATTCATTCATTCATTCATTCATTCATTCATTCATTCATTCATTCATTCATTCATTCATTCATTCATTCATTCATTCATTCATTCATCCCCTCGCGCTACAGTCCATGAAGGACCCTTTTTGGTCTCTCCTACAGCTTTCGCCTAATCTTCCTTGTCCACAATACACCTCCTCCAATTCCTTATCTTAGACAACCATAGCAGTTGATAAACCGTCGTAAAATAACCAGCTAAAAATACAAAATAGTACTATTACTAGTAATATAAGTAGCACTGGTAGTAGTAGCAGTAGTAGTAGTAGCAAAAATGGACGTAACCTATTTAGTTGCCACGACCACACTGGGGGAAGCACAAAGTACGACAGAACGACAACAGGGCAGTTATGTCTGTATCGTAGATTTTTTATTTATTTATTTGTTTATTTATTTATTTATTTATCTATTTATTTATTTATTTATCTATTTATTTATCTGTCTATTTATTTATTTATCTATTTATTTATCTATTTATCTATTTATCGATTTATTTATATATATATTTATTTATTATTTATCTATCTATTTATATATTTATCTATTCATCTATTCATCTATTCGTCTGTCCGTCTGTCCGTCTGTCCGTCTGTCCGTCTGTCCGTCTGTCCGTCTGTCCGTCTGTCCGTCTGTCCGTCTCTCCGTCTGTCCGTCTGTCCGTCTCTCCGTCTATCCGTCTATCCGTCTATCCGTCTATCTATCTATCTATCTATCTATCTATCTATCTATCTATCTATCTATCTATCTATCTATCTATCTATCTATCTATCTATCTATCTATCTATCTATCTATCTATCTATCTATCTATCTATCTATCTATCTATCTATCTATCTATCTATCTATCTATCTATCTATCTATTTATTTTTTCATTTATTTATTTATTTATTTATTTATTTATTTATTTATTTATTTATTTATTTATTTATTTATAATATTAACGTGCAAAACAACAGCACAAGGCCAATTACAGTTTAGCACGAAACAAAACAAAACAAAACAAAACAACAAAAATGATGATGAGAATGAATGATAGAAAATGGGAATGGGATGAAATACAAACAATATAATAGTCTACATTAATCATAACAAAGTAAGACAGCACAAATAATTAGTAAAATTAATACAGTGAAATAATTAAAATTATGGCAACTGAATAGAATGAATTACAAATGTATTAATGAAATCATATAAATGAGACTGGAATAATATAAGTAATATTGTAAAGATATGCAATTGACAAAATAGAATACTAATACAAAAAATGCAATAAAATGAACAACTATGGTACCCATTACATAATAGATATAACAACAAAATGAGTTTAGATTACAATGATTAGTTTAAGAATTAATAGTATTATATTTTATGGAAAGGAGATGATTCATACAGAAGTATTACCAATATGTGTAGAAAGATAATGCAATTAATGTTAGCAAAAGCATTGCCCTATTCTAATACTTCTATACATTGAATGGATCGAAATCGCCTACATGTAAGTTAGCATGTTTAATACATCTGGAGACCGGCGAGGAAGATTTAGAATTTCTAATATAGAAGAGTTTGTGATGTCTCATGTCCTTCATAGGTATACGAAGGCTGACACTGTTTAAGAAAGATTGACAATTAATGTCACCTTTAAGGACCTTACATAAGAATAAGTAATCGAGGTCATGACGTCTGGCATAAAGGCTTCGACAATTAAAGTGCTCGCATTTTTTATCATAGTTATATCCAGAGTTATTAGGCAAAAATCTGTACGAACATAATGATATAAATTTCCTTTGTATATTTTCCAGTTTTGCCGAATCAGTACTTGAAATAGAGTTCCAAACTACAGATGCTTATTCGAGTTTCGATCTCACTAATGCATAGCATAGTATTAAAAGAGAGTCAGGTGTTGAAAAAGAATAAGTTATTGACCGAATTATTCCTAACATTCTTATTGTATGGTTATAAATATAATCAATGTGGTTGTGAAAATATAATTTATTGTCAATTAATACACCGAGGTCTCTAATGCAGTCTTTTCTGTTAATTAATACAGATTTTAGATGTAATGATAATAATAATAATAATAATAATGCTAATGATAATAGTAATGATAATAATGATAATAATAATGATAATGACAATAGTAATGATAATAATAATGATAATGATAATAGTAATGATAATAATGATAAGGATAATAATAATAATGATAATGATGATAATGATAATGATAATAATGATAATGATAATAACAATAATGGTAATATCAATAATGATAATGATAATGATAATAATAATGATTTTTTTATTTATTTTATTAGGTTATTTTACGACGCTGTATCAACATCTCAGGTTATGTAGCGTCTGAATGAGATGAAGGTGATAATGACGGTGAAATGAGTCCGGGGTCCAGCACCGAAAGTTACCCAGCATTTGCTCGTATTCGGTTGAGGGAAAACCCCGGAAAAAACCTCAACCAGGTAACTTGCCCCGACCGGGATTCGAACCCGGGCCACCTGGTTTCGCGGCCAGACGCGCTGACTGTTACTCCACAGGTGTGGACAATAATAATGATAATGATAATATTAATGATGATAATGATAATAATAATGATGATAATGATAATAATAATGATAATGATCATAATAATAGTAATGATAACGACAATGATAATGATAATGATAATAATAATGATAATAATGATAATAATAATAATAATAATAATAATAATAATAATAATAATAATAATTTTATTGCCAGAAAAATATAATGCAAAGAAATTGCAAATTTACAAAATTCTAGCGCTCCCCTGTGTTCACGTGATGTGTTTATTATGGTGGCTGTGAAAATACTTTAGGTGAAGATGATGGGTTGTAGTAGTAGTGATGATTGTGAACATGACGATGGTTTTTTTTTAGTAGGTTGTTTTACGACGCTTTATCAACATCTCAGGTTATTTAGCGTCTGAATGAGATGAAGGTGATAATGCCGGTGAAATGAGTCCGGGGTCCAGCACCGAAAATTACCCAGCATTTGCTCATATTGGGTTGAGGGAAAACCCCGGAAAAAACCTCAACCAGGTAACTTGTCCCGACCGGGAATCGAACCCGGGCCACCTGGTTTCGTGGCCAGACGCGCTGACCGTTACTCCACAGGTGTGGACTGACGATGGTAATAATAGTGGAGATTTTGGTGATAATGTTTGTGATGGTGATATAATGAAAACTTCAGTTTCTTCCAGAATTTCGTCGCACTTCGGAAAGCAACTCCTACGACTGGATGAGATCACGATAGCCGTTGTCTAATCTAGAATGAGACTTTCTCACCACGACGCGGTCTGTCCTTGAAGCAAGTCATTCTCATGAGGAGTACGTCGGTTCGTGGTGCGTGGGACTCTACGCGGACGTGCGCGAGCCACGGAACAAGCACTCAATATTCACGTGGTCTATAATTTGGTCACATCCAAAATACCAAAATATGAACGAACAATGGAGGGAGAAAAATTAAAAACATCACAATTTGACCATAGATATTCTCAAAGACACACAATAGTCTATTCCGTAATACATAAAATATCTTTAGATTATGGTGAAGACTTTATAATGGGACCCGTAGCAAGCCAAACCCTGCTTGTTTTCTGAATCACGTACTATGTCCACTATGCCATCGTCAATTTTTCTCACAAAACTGCTGTACTCAGCCATTCGATTACGTAAATATCGTAATGGTCAACATATAACAATGTCATTTTCAATTGACAGGATACGAAAATGTAAGGTTTCGCTTTCTATTTTATTTTTAGAAGTCGCTGTTAATTTCAAGAAGAAGAAGGAGAAGAAGGTGTTAAAATGGAACAATATCATAGACGGTCCTTTCAAGAAAATGCATACAATCCCAACATAATATAAAAGACAAGACATAATAACAAGAAACACAGAAAAACAAAACAAACGCAAGAAAACAAAAAATACATCACACTAACACACGAAAACAACAATGAAAGTTTAGGTTCAACGCTTTTAGAGGTACATCCAACAATTTAACTTCAGTTTGTAAAGGATAATAATTAATTTTATTACTTACTTCAGATTTTAAGAAACTCGGAGGTTCATTGCTGCCCTCACATAAGCCCGCCATCGGTGCAAGATTAATCCAGTCTCTATCATCATATCCCATCTCCCTCAAATCCATTTTTATATTACCCTCCCATCTACGTCTCGGCCTCCCCAAAGGTCTTTTTCCCTCCCGCCTCCCAACTAACACTATATATGCATTTATGGATTCCCCATACGTGCTACATGCCCTGCTCATCTCAAACGTCTGTATTTAATGTTCCTAATTATGTCAGGTGAAGAATAAAATGCGTGCAGTTCTGTGTTCTGTAACTTTCCCCATTCTCCTGTAACTTCATCCCTATTAGACCCAAATATTTTCCTAAGAACCCTTAATCTCTGTTCCTCTCTCAAAGTGAGAGTCCAAGTTTCACAACCATACAGAACAACCGGTAATATAACTGTTTTATAAATTCTAACTTTATGATTTTTTGATAGCAGACTAGATAAAAAAACTTCTCAACCGAACAATAACAGTCATTTACCCTATTTATTCTGCGTTTAATTTCCTCCCGAGTGTCATTTATATTTGTTACTGTTGTTTCAAGATATTTGAATTTTTCCACCTCTTCGAAGGATAAACCTCCAATTTTTATATTTCTATTTCGTGTAATATTCTGGTCACGAGACATAATCATATACTTTGTATTTTCGAGATTTACTTCTAAACCTATCGCTTTACTTGCTTCAAGTAGAATTTCCGTGTTTTCCCTAATCGTTTGTGGATTTTCTCCTAACATATTCACGTCATCCGCACAGGCAAGAAACTGATGTAACCCGTTCAATTCCAAACCCTATGTGTTATCCTGAACTTTCCTAATGGCATACTCTAGAGCAAAGTTAAAAAGTAAAAATGACAGTGCATCTCCTTGCTTTAGTCCGCAGTGAATTGGAAAACCATCATCTATAAACTGGCCTACACGGACTCTGCTGTACGTTTCATTGAGACACATTTTAATTAGATAATTGAATGATGTTATACAAGTCTGCTGATGCACCCATTGTATCCTAGTTGGCTACGTGTTGCCAAGGAGACTTGTTTACTACAGTCATTTGTCATTTAAACATTTATTAGTTCCTGAATTGATTAAAGTTGCAACACTTGCTACCAAGCTAACAATATCTGACATGTTTCATTATGTTCTTTCATTAATAACTAAAAAAGCTAAGGATTTTCGGACATATGTTTACATGAACTTTTTTCTTGTTTTGGTGTGAGGAACATGCCCCCAAGGTTTGTGGAAGTATTTCTGAAACACCCTGTATATTTTTATTTTCAGTGATATAGTGTTAAAAGTTGTGTAATCAAGATGTAATTTTTTTTTCTTACGTTTTAGTAAATCACCAATATTCTGTTCCATTTACAATCATTATCACTGTTACAATATTAAGCTATAAAAACTTATTTACAAGTGTTATTATTCAAATATATTCATAAAAATGCTACAAGAGACGTAAGAAGACAAATTCTTACAAATTACTTTTGAAAGGAGCTGACGATATCGATACTGACTCACAATTTTGCTTGTCAGCCTTCTCGCCATGAAACTGAGTGAAGAGACTGGCTTTAATAATTCCTAGAATGATCTGTTTTATCCTTGTCAGAGTTAATCCGCCAGTACTAAAGTGTACAAATGTTCAGGAACAATCATAATGAAGTAAGACAATCTTTCAAAAGGTTAACCGCAAGGAATGTTTATGTGACGCCGGTTAAATTTTACGTCAGTATTTATTTCCACCTGTAACCCCAATCATCGGCACTGAAGAATGGATGTACTCCACATTGCTTCTCGAAGATGTTCCCCACAATCTGTCTTCGAGTAATAAATCATTTTGCGTATTTCGCAGCCAGTGTAAGAAGAGACTTAAACAGACAGTCACAATTTGCGCGGGACAGATTTCTATCCCAAAGATGATTAATTTCTACGTTTCTCACAGCGAGTCTAACATAGAAACTCTGAGTAAACAGTATTCAGCTTCAAGAGAATTGACTTGTTTAATTGCACATCATTTTAAGGCTACTTTGTCTATATTATTATTTCACAATTAATTGTAACAGATAGTCATCTTTATATTAGAGTCTATTAGTTATTATTATTGTTATTATTATTATTATTATTATTATTATTATTATTATTATTATTATTATTATTATTATTACTTGGTTATGTAAGGACTCTATCAACTACTCGGTAATTTAACGTCGATGGGATTGGTGATAAGGAGATGGTATTTGGCGATATGAGACCGAGGATTTGCCATAAATTACCTAACATTCGCCTTACGGTTGGGGTAAACCTCGGGGAAAAAGCCAATCAGGTAATCAGTTCAAGAGGGGATCGAACCCGCGCCCGAGCGCAATTCCGTATCGGTAAGCAAGCGACTCAGCCGACTAAGTTACGCCGGTCGCTTTATTATTATTATTATTATTATTATTATTATTATTATTATTATTATTATTATTATTATTATTTATCCAATGTCTGTCAGCTGGCAACTTTGTACATGGTGTGTATCTGTTGAGAGTCATGTCATATACTAGGGAGAGTGTATGTGTAACTGTTCGTGTAATGTAGCGTATGGGTGGGTGATGATGATGATAAGGAAGGGAGAAGGAGAAAACCGGTGCCGGCACGTAGCCTACTCCTGTCGAATAGCACCAAGGGGGCCGCCAGGCTTAACGTCCCTGTCCGACGGACGAATCACAATCAATAGTGACATATGCCTTCTCTTCATATGCACTGCGCAGAGATTATTACTATTATTATTATTATTATTATTATTATTATTATTATTATTATTATTATTATTGGGAGGCCGAAACGTAGATGGGAGGATAATATTAAAATGGATTTGACGGAGGCGGGATATGATGCTAGGGACTGGATTAATCTTGCTGAGGATAGGGACCGATGGCGGGCTAATGTTAGGGCGGCAATGAACCTCCTTAAAAACCATAAGCAAGTACTATTACATTATGATTATTATTATTATTATTATTATTATTATTATTATTATTATTATATGTAATATATCTTTTGAAGAGGTGGAGAAGTTCAGATATCTTGGAGCAACAGTAACAAATATAAATGATACTCGGGAGGAAATATAATATGGGAAATGCCTGTTATTATTCGGTTGAGAAGCTTTTATCATCCAGTCTGCTGTCAAAAAATCTGAAAGTTAGAACTTATAAAACAGTTATATTACCGGTTGTTCTTTATGGTTGTGAAACTTGGACTCTCACTTTGAGAGAGGAACATAGGCTAAGGGTGTTTGAGAATAAGGTGCTTAGGAAAATATTTGGGGCTAAGAGGGATGACATTACAGGAGAATGGAGAAAGTTACACAAGACAGAACTGCACGCATTGTATTCTTCACCTGACGTAATTAGGAACATTAAATCCAGACGTTTGAGATGGGCAGGGCATGTAGCACGTATGGGCGAATCCAGAAATGCACATAGAGTGTTAGTTGGGAGGCCGGAGGGAAAAGGGCCTTTAGGGAGGCCGAGACGTAGATGGGAGGATAATATTAAAATGGATTTGAGGGAGATGGGATATGATGATAGAGAATGGATTAATCTTGCTCAGGATAGGGACCAATGGCGGGCTTATGTGAGGGCGGCAATGAACCTCCGGGTTCCTTAAAAGCCAGTAAGTAAGTATTATTATATGTAATAAATATTTGTATGTTATATTATGTATATTATGCAATAACAGGTCGTTTATGCAATTTTCTGCATTTATGCAATTATGTATTTTTTACGTAAGTAATATATCTGTTTCTGTATGTCATATGTATGTAATTTCTACGTCATATGTTTGATCTTTATAAATAATATGTATGTATTTGTATCTAATTTAATAGTAATCCTAATATACCTATTTTTCCAGTCCTTCTTATCTACGGGTTGTAGACGAATTTCGTAGGAATTATCCGGATGTGGCATTGCCTAACAATTCGATCATAACGAGATTAATTGCCTGTTTTAAGGAATGTGGATCAACGCTTCTTGACAACGATGAACGTGATTGTTGGTCCCAAAAGGACAGTGCTACATGTCACACATCTAATGAAACCATGCAGTTTTTGCTCGATTTTTTTTTGGTGAGCGTATCATTTCTCAAGGATTATGGCCCCCCCACGTTCCCCCGATTTGACATCCCCAGATTTCTTCCTGTGGGGTTATCTTAAAAGTGTATACGAAAACAGGCCGCACACTCTGGAGGAATTAAAGAGGAACATAAAGACGGAGGTTAACAACATCAGTGTTCGCGTCCTCAAAAAAAAAAAAAAAAAAAAAAAATGTGGCCCCAAACATGGTAAAAAGAGTTCGTATCTGCATTACTGAACGAGGCTGCCATTTTCAGCTTATGTTGTGAAAAATTATGTAACACATGTGAAAACTGTTGTAAATAAACGTAACAAATTCATCTTTATAAATATATGTGAACGTATTATTAAAATGAGTGCAACTTTTTGATTGCCCTGTATATAATATCATATCATATCATATAAATCTTCTCTCTTAACCGAGTCATATGCTTTTTTGAAATCTATGACTAACTGATGTAGCCTACTGTGCCCTTATACTCCCATTTTTTCTCGAATATCTAATACAAAAAAATCTGAACAATAGTCGATCTTTTACGTCTAAAACCACATTACTTACTTACTTACTGACTTTTAAGGAACCCGGAGGTTCATTGCCGCCTTCACATAAGCCCGCCATTGGTCCCTATCCTGAGCAACATTAATCCATTCTCTATCATCATATCCCACCTCCCTCAAATCCATTTTAATATTATCCTCCCATCTACGTCTCGGCCTCCCTAAAGGTCTTTTTCCCTCCGGCCTCCCAACTAACACTCTATATGCATTTCTGGATTCGCCCATACGTGCTACATGCCCTGCCCATCTCAAACGTCTGGATTTAATGTTCCTAATTATGTCAATTATGTCAGGTGAAGAATACAATGCGTGCAGTTCTGTGTTGTGTAACTTTATCCATTCTCCTGTAACTTTGTCCCTCTTAGCCCCAAATATTTTCCTAATCACCTTAATCTCAAAAACCCTCAATCTCTGTTCCTCTCTCAAAGTGAGAGTCCAAGTTTCACAGCCACACAGAACAATCGGTAATATAACTGTTTTATAAGTTCTAACTTTCAGACTTTTTGGCAGCAGACTAGATGACAAAAGCTTCTCAACCGAATAATAACAGGCATTTCCCATATTTATTCTGCGTTTAATTTCCTCCCGAGTGTCATTTATATTTGTTACTGTTGCTCCAAGATATTTGAATTTTTCCACCTCATCGAAGGATAAATCTCCAACTTTTATAGTTCCATTTCGTACAATATTGTGATCACGCGACATAATCATATACTTAGTCTTTTCGGGATTTACTTCCAACCCTGTCTCTTTACTTGCTTCAAGTAGAATTTCCGCGTTTTCCCTAATCGTTTGTCGATTTTCTCCTGACATATTCACGTCATCCCCATAGACAAGCTAAAACCACATTATTAATATTATTATTATTATTATGATTATTATTATTATTATTATTATTATTATTATTATTATTATTATCATCATCAATAAAAAAATATGCATTTTCATGAAAGTCCTCTGTCTAGTTACAATCAACGTTGGAAACGCTGTGAAATCTGATTCATCACCGGCATTAGAAAAAGCCCCAACTGCTATTCTTGCAATAACGATGACTTTGTTTATGTTCATCGTCGAATCAGACCAGTGTAGCATAAAGCTCCTACAGGGCGTAATATTCAATTTCATGAGTGTGCGCGGGTTAGCACCAAGACATGAAGAACTTTCCCACGTGTGGTCAAGTGCAATAGCTGTAACTGTGAACGGAGAGCGAGCCCCACCCCACACTTCCTGCACCCGCTCCGTCTTCTATTAGAAACAGACCTATAATTCTATTGTTCTATGCGATAGCAAAATTCGCTTGGATGAAAACGTGATTGACACCGTGTGCTGTGTTTTGTTTGCGTGACTTCATCCTCCTATGCGATATATTTCCAGAGGAACGGAACTCAGACAGACAGAAGAAGTGCAAGCAGCCGGAAAACTCGATTCCTTGCAGCGAACATGAAGATGCCCATCAGTTATGCCGCAAGCGGAAGTTTGTTTCTTGTATTGCTGCTGTAGTCATGTTTCAGCAGCTACGGAGATGAGATAAATGCAGTATCATTTCATATGCAGGCACCTGCGTCACACGCCATCGTACATCAGAGGTCCGTAGATCGAATCTCAACCTTTTATAGGTCAGTGTACCACCTGCCGTCCCGCCGGTCAGCTGGCTACATTGTGACGTCATGATTCGTACGGCGTTAGGCACAAAACATGACTCCACAAAAAGAAGTGTTGGAGTAGATCGAAGGAGATTTCAATTTGTTTTCTGGCGGTTGGAATACTTAAGTAGGTCTATGCCTACTAGAAAGCATCTCCTGGTAGAGGGACAGAGAAGGCCTGACGGCCTTATCTCTACCAGGTTAAATAAATAAATAAATAAATAAATAAATAAATAAATAAATAAATAAATAAATAAATAAATAAATAAATAACTAAATAAATAAATAAATAACTAAATAAATAAATAAATAAATAAATAAATAAATAAATAAATAACTAAATAAATAAATAAATAAATAACTAAATAAATAAATAAATAAATAAATAACTAAATAAATAACTAAATAAATAAATAAATAAATAAATAAATAAATAACTAAATAAATAACTAAATAAATAAATAACTAAATAAATAAATAAATAAATAAATAACTAAATAAATAAATAAATAAATAAATAAATAACTAAATAAATAACTAAATAAATAAATAAATAACTAAATAAATAAATAAATAACTAAATAAATAAATAAATAAATAAATAAATAAATAACTAAATAAATAACTAAATAAATAAATAAATAAATAAATAAATAACTAAATAAATAACTAAATAAATAACTAAATAAATAAATAAATAACTAAATAAATAACTAAATAAATAAATAAATAACTAAATAAATAAATAAATAACTAAATAAATAAATAAATAAATAAATAACTAAATAAATAACTAAATAAATAAATAAATAACTAAATAAATAAATAAATAACTAAATAAATAAATAAATAAATAAATAAATAAATAACTAAATAAATAACTAAATAAATAAATAAATAACTAAATAAATAAATAAATAACTAAATAAATAAATAAATAACTAAATAAATAACTAAATAAATAAATAAATAACTAAATAAATAAATAAATAAATAAATACTAAAGCAAACTCCAGAAAAATGTTTTCAAAATATTAGAATGTTATAAAAATTTCATTTTCAAAACATTAGCAAATAATCGCGTCAGAAAGAATGAAATGCGAAAATAAGAATCAACTACAGTAAAACTCCGATTATCCGTCACCCCATTAACCGATTGGTGGATTATCCGACTGTCTTTCGCGCTCGCAGAAAAAAATATGAAGTACTGTACATTATACAGGGACATCATTTTATTTTTACTAACATTTTTAACATTAACCTGGCTATACTCGGAAACACTGTAACCCCCCTTCCATTACAGGAGTTTGGAGTTGCTAGTGCAATATGTAAACAAATCATTTTACCAGCTGTAGGAGGAGAGAAAAGTAGTGTATCCATTTATGTTACAGGGAACTATAGTATTACGATTTTCAGTTTGGTCATTATTTTACAGTATTTTATCAAAAAACAGTAGAATAGTAACAATTTTTTTCACGAACTCAAGTCTTCAGGCGGTTATATACATTATGTAATGTCTACTTTATTCAGCATATTACTAACCTAATTTATTCCTGAGAATTTTGTGAGCACTTCCGTAAGAAACCCAATTTCTACAGATAACTTCTTGACCGACTTATTACGACCTCGCTGCATTCTTTCTCTAGCAACTTCTACAGCATCTTCTGTCGCCTTTGTTCGCCATCTTACACTTTTCTTCCTTTCCGTACACTCTGTTGCTCTAAATTTATCTACCAGATTAATGACATTTCTACGAAAATATTCTGTAATGATATAATCAGGAAATGTGGAGAAAAAAAAACTGTTGTTCAGATTCTGTTATATTGTAATTCCAGTTTCCATCATCGTCCTTCATACCTACAAATAGTAAAACAAAACTCTTGTTTAAATAATGCTGTTAAGTACCGTACCATATTATAGGGTATCGTACTTTCGGTAACTCTAATCTTCACTTGTGCTCAGTCCACACAGATAAATTCAGCTATGCTACATACTATACTTGTGTGAAAATAAACTTCAATAATATAAACTTTTTCTTCTATAGAAAATGCAACATATTTCTGAAACACCCTGTACCCTGTACTGTTTATTTCACTGCTAGCAACAGCGGCCGTAAGTTTGTGTGACTGACGTTAGCAAGGACATTAGTGAAAGGGGTGGGAGTAAAGTACATTTAGAAACGCAGATACAATAAAAATTGAAGTAAAAATAAAATGATGTCCCTGTATTATTACGAGTGTTTTTTTTATAAATCTTTACCCTTACGCATCATGGCCGTACTGTCTTTCTATGCAAAATATCTTCTACAAGCGCCAAGAGAAAACATGTACTACGGCAAAAAGTGCAAATAATTGAGTGGTTTGGGAAAAAGAGAAAATGTGATTCATTTCACATCACAATACGAGATAGGAATTATAACTGTACGCGATTTAGGCTAATGAAAAATAAAATATAAACTGTATAAAATTTGTAAATCTACAACATGACACCTCTACTATTCCTGTGTTTCCACAGACAGTCGTCGTAAGGAGTTCCCTTAGCTTTAAAAACCCTTCGTTAAAAACCAGACTTAAGTACAATAAATAATGTTTTAATAACTGACATCGGAAAATCAAATATGAATTGTAAAAAAAAAAAAAAAAAAAAAAACAGACAAATTGTTGAACTTCTGATCCAATACCTAGCGTATTAAAAGAAAAGACCATAGAGGGAATTAGGAAATTATTACGTAGTTAATGAAAACTTTTTATGGTACGGATTATCTGATATCTTCGATTAACCGTTCACTCCACCCCCTTCATTACCACGGATAATAGAAGTTATAATGTATAAGTAATTAATTAAATGGCGATCTTACTCGTGTTAATTGTGTAAGCATGTGCGGCTTACAGCTGTTTCGGTGCTATTCGACACCATCATCATAGCCTACTAGATCTCGGCGCTATCTCAACTTCGCTGCCCGTTGTGTGGGTGCATTCATGTGATGAAGAGTTGTGTCAAATAATGTGTGAATATTTGGTGATTATTTGGTAACAGTAAGATCAATAAAAATACAAATACGAGAAAGAGCAAACTGATTGATGAAAACTGAGCTAGATATCTCTAAGTTCGCCATTCTCAAAAGTTCGTCACTCGTCATTTTCGTTAAGATATGATGTTTGACCAAAAGTTGGCAGATTAACCTGATGCATGCTGCGTTAGAACTTCGTTGAATTCGCAAGATGCATTACCAGTATCTCTTGCTATGAGGTAGTCGCCATATTGTATTAACTGTCGTTGCCTGTATAAGATTTGTTCTGTAATTATCCGTTTCATCCAACGGAATAAGTAATTCATTTACAGAGTGTAATATATCATTTTAAAGCCTATTTTGTGTACTTTCCTCCCTAGTGTCATTTATATTTGTTACTGTTGCTCCAAGATATTTGAATTTTTCCACCTCTTCGAAGGACAAATCTCCAATTTTTATGTTTCCATTTCGTACAATATTCTGGCCACGAGACATAATCATATACTTTGTCTTTTCCGGATTTACTTGCTTCAAGTAAAATTTCCGTATTTTTCCTAATCGTTTGTGGATTTTCTTCTAACATATTCCCGTCATCCGCATCGACAAGAAGCAGATGTAACCCGTTCAATTCCAAACCCTCTGTGTTATCCTGAACTTTCCTAATGGATATTCTAGAGCAAAGTTAAAAAGTAAAGGTGATAGTGCATCTCCTTGCTTTAGCCCGCAGTGAATTGGAAAATCATCAGACAGAAACTGGCCTATACGAACTCTGCTGTACATTTCACTGAGACACATTTTAATTAATCGAACTAGTTTCTTGGGAATACCAAATTCAATAAGAATATTATATAAAACTTCTCTCTTAACCGAATCATATGCTTTTTTAAAATCTATGAATAACTGATGTACTGTACCCTTATACTCTCATTTTTCTGCAGTATCTGTCTAATACAAAAAATCTGATCAATATAACCGCACTAGATTATACAAAATAATTATATTATATAAAACTTCTCTCTTAACCGAATCATATGCTTTTTTAAAATCTATGAATAACTGATGTACTGTACCCTTATACTCTCATTTTTCTGCAGTATCTGTCTAATACAAAAACCTGATCAATATAACCGCACTAGATTATACAAAATAATTATAAATATAATTTTTACACGCACAGAAAACCAATAAACGGGAGAGCGTAATGAACTGTATCATATGATATAATTTAGCCCTGTACTGCATGGAATGCTCCTGCTATCTAACGGTAAAACTTTGCATAAGGTATCGCTATTACTAGAGAAAAAGAATAAGAAGTAAAATACTAACACAAAACTTACAAGTTAACAATATAGGCTAGTTGACACGTTAGAAGAATACAGACAAAGATAACTGAACAACGCACATTGCATGCAAGATGAGAGATTTCCAAAGTAAATCTTGTGTTACAAACCAAGGGAACTCAGATATGTGAGTTGTCCACATAAAAGATGACGTGATAATTTTCATATTTTGAAGGAGCTATGGGTAGAAGCTTATGGAAATAATAACTATGAGACATAATCGGATATATTCACAGATATATAGGCCCAGCCTAGTAATATCTGTTCTGAGTTGCTCGCGGGCGTGAGTTCGAATCCCTCTTGGACTGATTACCTGGTTGGATTTTTTCCGTAAGGTGAATGTCAGGTGATCTATGGCGAATCCCCGACCCCCCCATCTCGCCAAGTACCATCTCACTATCACTAATCCTATCGACGCTAAATAACCTAATATTTGATACAGCGTCGTTGAATAAACAAGAAAAAAATAATATTTATAAAGCCGTTGGAATTTACTGGGTGTGCACAACGAAGATGGGTAGCTAATAAATACAGATAAAAGTTCCATTAAGTTATATTATAAGTTTGACAATTTGACATGAAAATAGAAATAAATTGTGCTCGTGATAGATATTGTAGTGATATCAGACACTTGGTGAAGAAAAGAAGAGGGACTATTTTGTGCGAACGGTAGGATATCTGTTGATTGAAATCCAGCTCATGTGGAATGCCAAAACAAAAAGTTCTGGGCGTTCCATAAATTATCGCATCAATTGGAAATGTTAACATATTCAGTTCGATATTATCTCAACGATGCCCTCGGGAAATACAGCATCACAGAACTTGAAGCAGCAGCTTGGATAGGAACTGCCTAACTTGTGGGAACTGTGTGTAGGATTAGCCATAAATGCTTCTGTAAATAAACTCGAAATCTGCTTGATGAGATGTACAGCAAGGTCCATGAAAGTTATATAGTAGCAATAATAGTAGTAGGCTAGTAATAATAATAATAATAATAATAATAATAATAATAATAGTAATAATAATAGTAATAATAATAATAATAATAATATTAATAATTTGTACCGCAGGAGTCCTTCTATATGACAGTAAATCTACTGACATGAGCCTGTCGCATTTAAGCACACTTAAATGTCATTGACCTGGTCCGGGATCGAACCCGCAACCTCGAGCACAGAAGACCAGCGCTATACCGACTACGCTACCCAGGTCGACTGAAGTTGGAATTTTAGGATTGAAAGATTGTAAGGGTGGCCCGGAGGTGCTTCTCTTTTGTGATGTTCTCTGCTTGAATCCGTCTTGGATTGTAAACAGTATAGTGCAGAAAAACAGTAAACAGTTACTAAAAATGACGCAAAAATTAAAAAACTAAAAATAGGCACTAACGTCGAGATAGGCATTTTAGGCACTATAAAACCCCTTCATTTTTACCTATATTTCCATGAAAAATGTAAATATTGTAAATTTTATTTCACTCAACATTAGGATTTTATTCTTCCAACAATAATTCCTTTCTACAATTCGCCTTAAACGCTCTCGTCAACAATTGGATTTTCACTCAACACAGTATTCGTTATAGCACTCACCGACGACAATGACAATTTACTTGGACTAGTACGAACAACAATGGACTGTTAATCTTAACTAATATTTACAAAGCACTATTTACAAATCAGAACTATCAGTTCTCAGTTCACAGTTCTTCTATCTCAGTCACTCGAGTTCACAGTATCTCGAACCACAGACCTTCAGAGACAGTTCACTGTACTCGAACTCAGGTCCCTCCAACTGCGGTCCACTGCACTCGAACTCAGGTCCCTCCAACTGCGGTCCACTGCACTCGAACTCAGGCCTTCGGATGCTGATACAGTTGCGGACGCACACTCGAGTCGAACTCCGGTACACAAGACTGGCTTGCTTGCTCTGGCTTTCTCACTGACTGGCTGACTAATCAACTGAAAAACTACTCGAGTTCGCTGGCGCTTCTTCTTTTATAGCGAAATCATAGTTGCGAGAAATTTCTACAGCTGTGCAGAGAATTATCTGGATATCTCCACTTCGACGGACTTCTCGAAGAGTTGGGAAGGTCCGTTCCCCCTTCCCTCCGTAAGCAGTTGCGCGCGCGATCTCCCCTCGTCGCGTGGGCCCTTTCCCCTTTCTCCGCCGCGCGCCGTTCCTTAGTGCTCCGTGAAGCCCGCGCGATCTGCTTTCTTGCGGGACGCTGTCGTGAGTTCGAATCTCACGTCGCTGTCACAATATTAAATCTCAAGCCTGCATGTATCAAGTAAAAAAATAGGTTTAAATTCCGCTCTCTAGTTATAAGTATTAAAAGCCTGGAAATTTCCATGTCTGCCTCAAAAGACCTCTCAATTAAAATAAATTGTTTTGACGTAAATTCAAAAGTTTGTTTCGTGACTTAATCACTGCAAACTCTTTATGCTTAGTCTTATCCGCTGTACGGGTAAAAGTGCGTACTTGCCTCCTTTAAAAAAATCAAATTTAATTTGTTTACTATCTTCTGCTAAAGTCCATCTGCTGAATTTATAATCCGTATAATACTGTGACTCATTATTTTCAATATTTCATCTGTATTACAATAGGTTCCACAGACAATAATACACTAAGTGCGCACACTTCCCCTCCTTTATTTATTTATTTTAGTAGGTTATTTTACGACGCTTTATCTATAGCTTAGGTTATTTAGCGTCTGAATGAGATGAAGGTGATAATGCCGGTGAAATGAGTCCGGGGTCCAGCACCGAAAGTTACCCAGCATTTGCTCGTATTGGGTTGAGGGAAAACCCCGGAAAAAACCTCAACCAGGTAACTTGCCCCGACCGGGAATCGAACCCGGGCCACCTGGTTTCGCGGCCAGACGCGCTAACCGTTACTCCACAGGTGTGGACTCCCTCCTTTATCTAACTATTATCACAGACTTGTATATAGTCACGAAGCTCAATACGTAGTAAATAAGCATCCATAGATAGTTGCTAACCACTAGGATCGCTACTATCGCCTCATTATAGACAATGCGAAATAGTATCTGCACAGTCTATTGTTCCTAGTACCTCCATAAACTCAAGCTTCGTGACTGTATATACTAGATTGTGCTATTATCTAACCCCTCGCAGTTTTAAGATACAGGGGCATCATTTTATTTTTACTAACATTTTTAATATTAACTTGCCTATACCCCTGGATCAACGCCGTTTGCTACCCCTTTCCACGACTGGAGTTCGATGATACTGGCGTAATATACAAACAAATCACTTTACTATGTATAAGAGGGAAGAAAAGTAGTTCATGCATTTACGTAAACTAGGAAATATTGCGCTTTTGAGTTCGATCATCTTCATTAGGTTTTTGTTTAATCAAAATACAGTACAGTATTAACAATGAGTGTTTTTACTCACGAACTGAGCTGTCCATGTGGACGTATTCATTATGCAGTGTATATTATACTGTCTACAGCACATTAGCGTACATTATAAAGAATGAGGTTAAATTGAAAAATAATCATAATATTGATATTTAAACACATTTTTTAAAATGATGGCCGTTCATTTCGATACAGGCTTCAGTTCTAATGTGCATATTATCGCACTACAGACTGTTGTACCTAATCCCAATTACCAGTTTCGTTCTTCGTACTAGTAACTCATGTTGAAATAATTCTGTACCTACCCTATAAAAAAGTACCTTACGTACTGTAAATTCAATCTTCACTTCTGCCCGATCCGAAAAGATAAAATTACTCAGACATGCTATCTACTGTCCGTCCAAGTGGTTATGTCGTAGGGTCGTAGAAAGGGAGCAAACACATGACAGTTAATTACTTAACGAGGCCCTTTTATTTAAGTTATTTTAAACAGTTTTATAATATTACGTAGACGTCCAATTCCTAACAGAAATTAATGTTCTCAGAAAAGAGCTAGGACAGACCAGCCATTAGCTGGAAATAAAAGCAGGTGAGGGAAACCGGGATACGACGTAGGCAAATGGACGACAGTACCTGTGCGAAAATGATTCAATATTGAAAGCTCTTTCGTCACTGGAAAACGCGAACATATTTTTGGAACGTACTGTTTACTATGACCGTAAGGCTGCTATGACTATATATGCGGTCTTGGATCTGTGTGGAGGACGGTTGAACTTCATTAGTAGAAGGGGTGGGAGTGAAGTACATTAAAAAACTCAGGTAGAATAAAAATTGAAGTAAACAGAAAATGATGTCCCTGTATAATTTTGTAGTGCATTGAAGACGGTAATACATGAATAGTAAACAACCTTTTTATAACAGCTGAGACTAACAGACAATAGATAGATATCTGATTTGTGGCTTGCATTAAAATTATGAATAATTTGATTAATACCGCGTCTACAGTAGAGGAGGCAAGACCTGTTCTTTTACCTTATCTTGTGCCGAGGCTATCACCAATGGAAGACAGGTTTAGTCTGAGATGAACGTTGGTACATTGTTATAATAATTAACCATCGTGAAACAAATTCTCTTTCAAAATCTGAAGGGACGATTTGGATGTGGAATTCTACGTCTTCAGCGGGAGCGTAACGTGTAACCAACGGATCCATCGTTTGACCACAAGTCTGATTTTCCACACTCACTTGTCAGGAAGATATTGAGATCGCCATAATGGAAGACATGACCTTCATAACAATGGCGTACTGCTGAGTAAGGCATGAATTAGTCCTTACAGACACACGCAATAAAGCGAAAACTGAATGAAATTTACGATATCAACACTTTCACGATCTTCGTGCGTGCAAGGCGCAGCAGATGGTAAGTATACAAGGACAATTGAATCATGATGGTTGTTGATCTTCGTCGACTGACTGGTGCTGCCCACTGAGTTCGAAATCAAGCAACACTTTATTATTACTGTGTATTAAAAACATGACTTCATTTACATTATATTTCTGACTCTAAAGACGTCACACTTTCCATCAATCTTGGACGAACTAGAGCGAAAAAGTTGAAATCAATAACTGCAATTAATTCACTGTGGAGTGGTGAGAGATCCATCATTGAGGACGGGCCGGTCATTCATAAAGGTGATCAAGACTTTCACATATTGAATGAAGTGTAGTATAGGGTGCGTCAGAAAGAACGGATGGATTTCACATGGCAAGAAAATTTTAAAGATTCATCAAATCAAAAATTTATTGTTATCAACATATTCACCAATGCATGCAGTTTATTTATGTAAAACAACATTATCCATATGATGTCCTTGGCTTTCAATACAGGCATCGAGGCGTTTTCTGATGTTCGCCATCACTTTCACAGTCATAGCTGGTGCATTTGCCACGATTTCTTCACGAATCGCTGTCTTCAGTTCGTCCAGTATATGTGATCGATGTTTACAAACTTACGCCTTCAAATGGTCCCAAAGAAAAAAGTCGCAGGGCGCGAGATCTTACCGTAGCCTCGGACAATCTCAGTGCAATAGAATTTCGTCCAGGTGATTTCTTCTTTAATGTTGAATCTGTGATACGAAATGAAGCCACCCACCCCAAAATTGTATTCCGAGTTGGAATCCTAGCGTGACATCCGATGTCGAAATGAGTCCTGAGTGGCGATCACAGACTCTTCATTTTTCAAAAATGTCTCTACGATGAAAGCACGTTGTACACCAGACCAACACCATATTCTCAACTGAAACTGCATTCTCTGGCTGACCCAACAGTCGTGGTCCCCCTCACTATATCTCTCTCCTCGTTGCGTATCGATAGTTTCAAATCCATCTGTTCTTTCTGACGCACCCTTTATAAACGAGGCTAGAGAATCTGATATTGCATCTGACTCCCGAAATTGAAGTTATGTAGGGTTAAACGACTCTTGAATTGTATGACAGATTTTATTCAACAAAATGATAATGAGAAAATTTCTGAACACTAAAGACCCATTCATAATGAAAGTTAAACATAACAGTAGGCTAACATAAACACAGAAGCTTGCAATCAGGCTACCAAATGGGATCTTTCACAATGATTCACATAAACACTGACATTAATATTGCCGTTAGACGTTAACATGAAAGTTTGCAAACTCCAAACTTTCATGTTTATGCTTACGTGATTTGGAAACAATACACAATCGTAGAAAGCTGAAGTATACAACAGAATATGGCGAAATGAAATCGTTGTTATGTTTCCATGGTTACCAAGCAGAGAACTGCATCAGAGCGAGCGCGGGATATCGTTATCAGTCCAGGAAGGCACTGACGGAATGAATAGCGATCATCTACGAATATTTCCGATAAATCACGAAGTAAAGAAACACACCGAGCGATCGGGTCTGAGGACGAGCGCTCGGTGTTCATGAGTGCTCTTCCTGTAGCAGTAGGTGAATTGTAGGCTTGTCTGATAGTACGTTTCATCAAAACGAATGTTGAAGATGATTCAATAGTATCGACGTCGATCTCAAGCAGAGGCTCGTACACCGTCTCTGTTGATGGTAAAAGATTACAAGACACGATGTCAAAAGTATATGCCGAAAATAAAGTTAAATCAGCAGAGTCTGAGTAGTGGAAAAAAAGGGAAAGCAGTTACTAGCTGTGCTTGGACTAAATTCGGAGAAGTAAGGGATAAGATTACCTTAAAGTACATAGGATTGTCCACACCTGTGGAGTAATGGTCAGCGCGAAACCAGGTGGCCCGGGTTGGAATCCTGGTCGGGGCAAGTTACCTGGTTCACGTTTTTTCCGGGGTTTTCCCCTCAACCCAATACGAGCAAATGCTGGGTAACTTTCGGTGCTGGACCCCGGACTCATTTCACTGGCATTATCACCTTCATTTGATTCAGACGCTAAATAACCTAAGCGTCGTAAAATAACCTACTAAAATAAAAAATAAAAATATTCCCAAGTTAGTATGAGTAAAGTTCATACTACGTCCGAGATGAAACAAAATATATCGCTACTAATTTATTATTTGCATTTCATACATCGATAGACATTTTTAGTTATCACGTATTAAATGTAATTTGTCTGTTTTATATACGTTTTATAGTAATATAACCAAACATTTCATTTGCATTTACAGTAATTATCACAATTAATTGTTAAACTAAGTAGGAACGAAATATATTTATACAGAAAATCATTTCAGGCTATTTCAATCTAAACAAAGAAAAATGTGTAATTAATTAAATTTCCACTAAATATATAATTGTTGAGAACAATCGAATGATTTCTATAATGATTATTCCATTGTAGGATTAAATCATTCGAATGCATGGATGAATTGTTCAATAAAATTTCAGTATGATGATTACTCTTTTTATACGTAGGTCTAGTCTGTGAGCAGCGCTCTTTTTTCTTATCGCCATGTAGGTCAGGTGTTTAATTTAATGAAGATCAGGGCCAGATACTGGGGCTGTTAGAAGAGTCAGTACGCTACAACCACACAGAACATTCGAAGCTTATCATTCTATTGTTGCGTCATATGATTCTGAACTCGAAGCTCTTATCATTATCATAAAATGGAACATATTCTGTTATGCGAGTACATATTTTGTATAACTTCATACGGCTTGTTGTGGTGGTAAGCAAAGCCAATGAATAATCGAGTGATATTGTGAATATTTCTATTATTTCGAATGGTTTTGATAATCAAATAATTCGAATGAATTCATTCTATTTTTACCAGTACTGAACTACGTAGTACTGTAGCATACTGCTTCGCGTATAGTGGTTGAAGCGAGCGCTCGTTCCGACAGGGGAGCGATCCCCCGGGCGAGCTCGAGCGAGCGGAGGCCAAACCCGAGCTCGAGCGATTACACACGAAGAGCATTCGGTAAAACCGATCTCAGATATCGTTAAGCATCGCTCTCTTGCAGGTCTCTGTTACCAAGTATCTTTGCGGTTATGTTTATGTTTTCATTGTGAATGTTGGTATGACTTTTTGATTTCACGGTAATGTTTACATTCTTAAGTTAGCGCTTACGTTATGCTTAATTTTCTTTATGAACGGGCCTATATAAGGCGTATATCTGCGTGGACTTGTAGTCAAAGAGATGTGTAACCAACTACACAAGAAAATGAATAGTTTTATAAAGCAAAGGCAAGATTTATAACGCGAAATTATCAACATAGGTATTGTAATTAATTAATTAATTCATTCATTCATTCGTTCGGTCATTCTTCTTCTTCTTCGGCTTTTTCCCACTTACAGGCTCGCCGTTTTCAGTTTCCACACACACATATATATATATATATATATATATATATATATATATATATATCGTTCCAATCTCCTTCTTCCAAATTCCTGTCGTCCATTATTGCTCTGACATGGGTTTTCCATTTCAATTTTGGTCTACCACGTTTATTTTTTCCTGGGGGTGACCATTGATATATGTTTTTTGACCATCTTTCGTTGCCCATTCTTTGTACATGTCCATACCATTTCAGAATTTGATTTTCTATTCTCTTAACAACAGATGTGGTGACGTTTATTTCTTTCCAAAGGAGTTCTAATTTGATCATGTCTTGTTTTTTGAAGACTTCTCCTAAGATAGTCGAATTCAACTATTCTAATTTTTTTTTTTTTTTTTTTGTAGTTCTGCCATGCGTTCGGTCATTCATTCAATTAAATAGAAATGTGAAGGACCATGATGATTAAAAATAGTGAAGTTGACTGACCAATAAAATATCAATTCCATTAATTAGTTAATTATGTTTATTTATTTATCCATTTATTAAATTAATAAATTATTCACTTATTCTGGCGGAGTTAAGGCCAATAGGCCATCTTTTCCACAATACCAAACATACACAAAAACAAGTAAAACGCAAACAAGGAACTAGAAATAAATTCAATTAATCCACAACAAGAATGGCACAATTTAAGTGATACGACCTACAAGAGATGTAATGTTAGCTTCACATTAAATCCAGACGTTTGAGATGGGCAGGGCATGTAGCACGTATGAGGGAATCCAGAAATGTATATAGTGTGTTAGTTGGGAGACCGGAGGAAAAAGACCTTTGGAGAGGCCGAGACGTAGATGGGAGGATAATATTAAAATGAATTTGAGGGAGGTGGGATATGATGATAGAGACTGGATTAATCTTGCACAGGATAGGGACCGATGGCGGGCTTATGTGAGGACGGCAATGAACCTCCGGGTTCCTTAAAAGCCATTTGTAAGTAAGTAACTGAAATTTCCATGAACTAAGGATGGTATATTACATTTCATGATCGGAGAGAAAAGTGTAACTCACATGTATTGTTTATTGCCTTCTGTGAACGTAACGCACAAGTTGAAGCCACGAGATTCACTTATACAGATTGAGAACACAGTCAATGCAGATCTCTTACAGTTCGAACTTTTTTGACTACGAACAGTGTTCGCAATGGCTACTTAAAAGTATCGAGATCTCTAAAGACGACCCTAAACTATGATTATTTTCTTCTTCTTTCCTTCAAGTGTTAGGCCAAATTGCCTGTTACGATCTCACAGTTAAATTTTCAATCCAGCGCTTCTTTGGACGACCGAGAGATCTCTTCCCGTTTGGACGATAGTGGAGCATGACTTTTGGGATTCTATCTCTACGCATGCGATGCAGATGATTTACCCAGTTGTTCTGATAATGTTTTACGTGATTAATTACAGGTTCTAGTTGTAATTCTTCCATTACATCTTCATTGCGTTTGTGATCCCATTTCGTATATCCCGCTGTATATCTCATAAATTTCATTTCATTAGCCGTTATTCTGCTTTCGTCTTTCTTCCTCAATGTCCATGCCTCACTGCCGTAACAAAGTACAGGTCTCGCCAAGATCTTGTAAAGGCGAATTCGTGTATGCCTTTGTACTAGGGAAGGTTTCATAATGGTGTTAATTATCCCCATTTTTTGGTGTATTTAGAAATTTTCTGTGAAATATCTACTTCATCGGAAAAAGGTAATGTGTATTCGAGATATGTAAAATAATTCACTCTTTCTAATATTTTTGAATCTAAACATATTTTGCTAGGCACAGGGTATTTTCCGCAGAAGGCCATAATTTTAGTTTTTTCTTTATTGGTTTTCATATCATATTTAATTCCAATTTTGTTAAAATTAAAAATTGAACGTTGTAATTCATCTTCTGAGGATGCCACCAGAGATAAATCGTCTGCAAAAAGTAATGAATCTAGTTGTAAATGCCTATTGAGTTGTATATATCCATGAGGCAATTTTTTCCATTCTCTAATTATTTTATTCATATATATTATTATTTTTATTTACGAAATAGGCTGCTTTTATTTCTCTAAATCCGTACAAATCTCATACTCTTGTGATCCGAATTAACGGGGGTTTCGCTTTAATAACGAAGCGAATCCCAAATCTAAAATTTAGTAGGCTACTCTTTTTTTAATTAATCGACTTAAAAAAAAACATAACTTCTCTGTCTTCAGGATCCTTGTGGTCATCCTCACTGAAGGGCTGATGATTTAATCAAATCCTTCTCTCTTTCTATATCTGTATGAATATTGATTTTCAGAAGTGGAAAACTAGTATTAGGAGGAAAGGCAAATATTATGAAGAGCTGTGTAACATGGATGAGTGTAATTTTTTTTAACTACTGGTGGCTACTTGACTTTTCGTCATTGACCCATATGAAACCAATTATTTAGACCAGCTGTGACCAAACTGGGTATCGTGATTACATCGTGTAATCAAAGACATTCATACCGGTACGGGGAGTTTCCTGTACATTGCTCTCTGTCTCGCTCACGTACTGAAGGTAAGCAGTGTCGGTACAGCTGGCGCCAGCGTTTTTGGCGTGTGTCCTAGATATATAGCGCCCAGTTTGTGATCGTGTTGCTAGTGCATCTGAGAATTGTACCACTTCCTATTCACATCACATCAGTCATTTGCCAAACACAGCTGTCAGACTGACTACGGCAAATGTAAAACACTCGCACTTAACGTTCCCATTACTTATTTCACATGCCAAAAACGGTGACGCGGACTGTACCTTGTCGCTCTACAAGCCCTCTCTCTCTAGCAGGAACAGAAGGTTTCGTACAGAATAGGAAGAGGAATTTATTCGCTGTTCTTTCGGAGAAAATGTAATATGTTGCTTTGCTGAACGGTTCAATTAGTATACTCTATTTTATTTCAAAGAGTGCAGTTCGGTGGCTCCTTTGAACACCCACTTACAGATTTATGACTTCCTACACAAACACCCCTGACAATTTATCCTGTCCTCTCGTCCCAACATTGCACAGTTGCCACAATCCTGGTGACCCTCGAAATGAAACTGACGGGATTCTTGGAATTCGGAAAAGATGCGGCAACTCTGCCTCCACGTGGATTTGACGGGAGCCTGTCGATTCTTCTGAACGAGGGTTGTGATTGGTTGCTGACAGGAGAAGACAAGATTTCCGTCACAGTAAGGAAGACATTTATTTATGACAAACAATTAGTAGGGGGCAGTAGAAGGTCTGTCGGCAAAGCCCTTTCTATGAAACTGCACTCCACGAAAAAAAAATAGAGTTTATAGTAGTATATAGAAGCGACATTACACGGCATTACGCTGAATGCACAGGTATAACAGGTATTATTATTATTATTATTATTATTATTATTATTATTATTATTATTATTGTTATTATATTATTATCATCATCATCATCATTATCATTATTAATCAGCAAGTGTTACCATAATTCTTATATACGTGCCTGAATATATAGGCCTACATCTTCCCTTGAAGGATAAAATAATTATTAGAATACGCTATATTTCCATTTTAATTTTTTTATCTTTTGATGACTATTATCAGTTATTTACTAGTTATTGATATAATAATAATATTAATAATAATAGAATTAATAATAATAATAATAATAATAATAATAATAATAATAATAATAATAATAATAATAATAATATAGAGAATCTGATCGAATATTAGGCTACGTGCTAGTGTAGTAATGAAACGAGCTATTAAACTCTAAGAACTGAAATCAGTCATAAATCATCGTCATGAAGAGAAAGATGACATAAATAAATGTAGGAAGCCAACTATCTAGTGGCGTACGAAATAACTCGTTCTCTAAGCCTTCCAACGAAGGAGAGCTTTTTAAAATCGTAATGATCAAGGTGGCTGAAATAATTTGTCCAATGAAAGTTGTTAATTAATTTTGAAAAATTGCGCTTTCTCGACTAAATATCCAGAAGAGAATTCAGGAGATTTCTGATTGTGTTCATGAGGAATATTAAAAAAAAGCAAGAAAGTTTATATCTATATATATATATATATAATTTGAACTTGTAATGGAAATTACAGGAAAACGGCTGGACGGATTTTAATAAATGACCCCTCATTTTGAAGCTTGGAACTCAAAGTTTTTCGAAAATAAGTAGTTTTCAATGAAATGTCAATTTTTAAACATAATTTTCCTATTTTCCAAAATCCATCTGTCGTCAGTTTTGAGAACTAGCTAATAGCACTCACGGCCGACTTGATATTCCCTTCGCTTTTTTGTAAAGGAGAAGCGAAGTGAGCATCAAGTCGGCCGTATTGCATTTCAGAATAAAACAAAACACATACTATAGTAAACAATATTACACGAAGGCCATGATCTGCAACAATGCTGACATATTTAGAGCTAAAATTAAATTGGTTATTAAAAACTTAACTTACTACAAATAATTCACAGGTTCGATTCTGTGGTGTGTAATTTTCTGGGTACAGCTGTGTATTGGATATTAAAAACTACAAAACTAGAGGTGGTTTGATGACATTAATATCATTAGAAATGAAATATCATTGTAGTTAATGCCATGATGTGACTATTTTTCATTAATTATACATATTAATGCTATATTGATGATATGAAAGTGAAACTTTTTAGGGTTATGTAAGTAGATGTAGAGAATAACTTAAATTAGATTTTGATTTCTCTATTTTACTAAGTGGCGGCTATATAGTGTATATAGTATATGTTACTGAAAGCTATAAAATTGACGCAAGATAATAATATTATTAAAAATCAAATATTTTTATAGTTATTAATCAAGTGGAGTTGGGTATTTTTCATATATTTAATGGCGGTGTGGTGTAGATATTTATATGCGTGGTTCTCTTCAGTATTGGCTCGAGAGAGAGAGAGAGTATCTTTCATTGTTATGGAAGCAAATAACTTTCCGAACGTCTGGTATTCTTCATTGAAAATAAATCTGAAAAATGTTTATTTGAACGTCTAATGAACTTAGTTTGCAGCATTTACTGCACAAGCCACTAGTATTATATAATTATTTTATTGGCTCTTATGACAGTAGTGACATTACTGATACAGCAAAGCTTGTGTTTTTTTATTAGCGGGTTAATGAAGAACTCAATGTTACTGCACGAGCCACCACTGGTTGTAGTTTTCATGCTAAGTACCTCTCCCCCGTCTCTTTACTTCATAGACTGTCTGTCGCGTGTAATCACTGCAGTTCGAGTTTTGGTACCGCTGGTGTACACCAAATTTACCGAAAAATCTTACGAATGTATTTAGTCGTGGCTTCGTAAAGTCCGTCCACTGCAAAGAGGTTGTTTCACACAGACATTGCAAGGACACGAATTGCTCGGAGAGGCGAGCCATGGGGAGTGTCCCTGTGACCACGGGCTGCAACCAGACGTGCCAAGCTGCCAACAAGCAGCCGTGCTCATCCGAACGTGACACGCGTGTCCTTCCTTCCGTCCACTTCACTTTCGTGATCGGTTTCCTTAACCGGAAATCGTGTTCAAATGCGCAGACGCACAGCTATCGACGAATGGAAAAATTTTAATGTGCTTACAACCCGTCACTCTGTACGAACAAGTTATAAACATGTTTCACAGTTCTCTTAATTAAGAGGGTCGGACCGCACTGAAAACAATTTCTGCGTTGCCTAGGGTTACCATATCTTTAAACGTAAAAATGAGGACGACACATCTATCGGACCCTTCCAACCGTTCAATAACATCTTACAGATACACATTAACACAATGAGAAACAGTCGAAGAATTTAAATTAAAATTAAGTCAAATGTTTAATATGCTGCCTGTTTTGATACCTAATTCCTAAATTATTATTAGACCTCGGATTTTAGGCTAAATGCCTATATTTCTTGCATTACAGACGTGCACAAATTATTAGACTAAAACGTTTTCTTGCAAACATAATATTATAATTCATCATATCAACTATCAGTATAATTCACAGAGTCTCTATTGATTTAAATATGATTGTTTACATATTGTGGTATATTTTTCCAATGGTTAAGTATATTTTTCTGGCTATGTTGGTACTACTGGTGTTTTAATTATACAGACGTGGACAAATTATTAGCAAAATTTAAGATTTTTATTATATATTTTTACAAAATATGATTCTTCAATTTAGACTACAGTTGACATTTTTGTGTATTTCCAAATTATTAGTAAAATTGAAGATTTGTATTGTATATTTTTCAAAATTTAACTCCTCAATTTGGACTACAGTTGATATTTTTGCATATTTACAAATTATTAGCAAAACTGAAGGTTTTTGTTGTATATTTTTACTAAATTCGATTCTTCAATTTGTACTACAGTTGACATTTTGGATATTCCGAAATTATTAGCAAAACTGAAGATTTTTGTTTTATATTTTTACAAAATTTGACTCTTCAATGCAATTGACAATTTTGCTAATTTACCAATTATTAGCAAAATTGAAGACTTTTATTATATATTTTTACAAAACTTGACTCTTCAATTTAAACTACAGTTGACATTTTTGCATATTTCTGTCTACTGTAATGATGGAAATATCCAAAATTGTCAAATGTAGTCTAAATTGAAAAGTCAAATTTTGTAAACAGAATTATCATAAAAATCGTCCATTTTGTTAATAATTTGTCCACGTCTGTATACTGCAGAAGATATTCTCCCATGGCCTGCAAGGAGACCGGCCATGAACGAAATTGAAAATCTGTGATCTATACTGAAGAAGAAAGTGAACAAAAAGAGGCTTACAACAAAACATGGACTCATTTAAGCACTGTATAATATCTGGATAAATGATGCCGATATTCAAAGAAAGTGTCAAACTTTGGTTTCCAGCATCCCTGACAAAATCAACGTGTTAATAAAGAGTAACGGAATGTTCACAAGATATTATTAACCTCAAGACTCAATTTTCTGTTCATTATATCTGTGTCAAATACATTTTTGTTCATTATTTCTACCGATAAATATAGCTTCGTTGCACATATAATTAATTTAGTCTAATAATTTGTCCACGTCTGTAGATAAACTAAAACTAAACTAAAACTACAAAATATGAACGTTTGGGAGGAACTTCATATTGCCTAAAATGCCTATTTTAAGGTTTTAGAGCCTAAAAAGGCCTATGTTTATTGTGTTTGTATTTGATTTTACTTTTTTGTGTAGCAATGAAAAAAAAGTATTGAAAATCATGACATGGGTTTCGTTCAAAGACCATATAATATGGTTGTAGGAATGAAGCAATTACTGAAAAGTGACTGTTTTTGCTGACTACTTGAGCTGGTAGTTGGGATGAAGAGGATGTAAAAGAAATCAGCATTGCAAATGTTGTTAGATTTAAATAGACATATAGTCTACACGCATTACTTAGGTATCATTACGAAGATTTTTCCATTTATAAAATGGACGTCTAAGAAAAAGTAAATTTCACAAAACAAAATTTAGAAAAAACCCTTGTTCTGTATTGAGATGTCATTCTTGAATAACGTATTAATTGTAAGTTGATACTTATGTATCAGCAGTATAGAACAATGAGGCCGATGAATTAATTAATAATTATTCATAATTTAAGGCACAACAAAAATAAAGTTTCTAATCACAACTTTCTACTGTTTTTGTTACTGTATACCGTAATGTTTAATATTAACTAATTAAATGTATTTTTATACTTATTGCAGCTTAAATGAATATAAAACATGCAAGTGCATAAAATTGAATTTTAACTACCTGAAATTGGTCTTTAACTGCCTAAAACTGGATTCTTAGGGCCGTTTTCATAGACATTCTTAGCGCGGTGGATGATCAGCGAACTAATGTTTTTCATAGTCATAAACCAGTGTTAGCGATATGATATGAATCCCATACAAGTAATCAGTCGATAGCCGGGGCTAGTTTAGCACGCTCGTAGCGCGGACTAGCGAAATGTCTATGAATAGCACCCTTAGTGACTATTTTGATAATTTTAGAGCCTATTTTAGGTTTTTAAGGGCTTAAAAATCCGAGGTATAATTATTATACAGTATTCATACAGAAATACAAACACACAAGAATTAACTTCACTCTTAAATAAAATTTCAGTCACTTATGTTCTAATTACAGGCTAAGTCTATTTAAACAGTCCATGGATATTTCTCTGTTAACCTGGAATTTTTTGTAAGAACGAATGAAATGCCACACAACAGAAATGAAGAAAGTTGTACTTCATATAGGGCCTAGCTACTCCTTTCAAAGACTCCAAAACAGATGATTCCTCTTCTCTTTAGATCACTGCATTTGAATTAAAGAAATGGCAAAATACTCGGCGAGC
Source organism: Periplaneta americana (assembly GCA_025594305.2). Classification (NCBI taxonomy): domain Eukaryota; kingdom Metazoa; phylum Arthropoda; class Insecta; order Blattodea; family Blattidae; genus Periplaneta; species Periplaneta americana. The sequence continues at coordinate 17,243,580 of JAJSOF020000025.1, read as the reverse complement.
GTGGCAAAGATCTCGAGGTCTTTCGCCTGAAAGCCCTAGTCAAATAAAGAAGTGAAATAAAAATAGCGTGTTTAAAAACTGAACGTAACTAGATTACAAGCAGGCCTAGACTGAGGAAGGATAACAAAGAACGTTTGAGATGGGCAGGGCATGTAGCACGTATGTATTGGTGAATCCAGAAATGCATATAGAGTATTAGTTGGGAGAACGAAGAAAAAAAGACCTTTTGTGAGGTCGAAACGTAGATGGGAGGATAATATTAAAATGTATTTGAGGGAGGTGGGATATGATGGTAGGGACTGGGTTGATCTTGCTCAAAATAAAGACCGATGGCGGGCTTATGTCAGGGCGGCAATGAACCTCCAGTTTTTCTAAAAGCCATTTGTAAGTAAGGCACTTATACTAGTGACAGACTACAGTCACTAATCGCAATTATCGACCTAATCGCGATCGTGGTTGTAGTGTGTCACCGTCCCGATCGCGATCAGGAGCTTAATTCTGTTTCCAGAACTAGATAATCGTGCTGAGGCACGGCCCAATGGACGAAAGTAACATTTTAGTAATCTTTGGTTTCGAATCACCTTGATTTATATTATTTAGGAAGTCGTGAAAGCTTCTGCTGTGATATTTTGTTGCCCATTCCATTGTATTATATGAAAGAGAAACGAAAATGAATGGATAGAAAATGATATTTGGCTACTATTAGACATATTGGAAAAATTTAATGCAGATGTGAGAAAATATAAAAAGAAGTATATTAACAAGTGGCAGAGAAATTATTCATGTATGGAGGGCAATAGAAGTGTGCTGAAAGATGTATCATTTCAATAAAATTTATTATCTAATAATGGATTACAAACTGGAACTGATTTCTTTTTCAGATTTTTAATTTCAGTCTCCATTACGACGATATCGTTGAGGTTAGGGTTCTTTTTCTTCTTCTTCTTCATCTTCATCATCATCATCATCATCATCATCATCATCATCAGCCTTCAAGTGTTAGACCCCAGTGGATTTGTTACGGTCTCTTGCCAGCGTTTCCTAAGTCTTTCTAAATTTCTCGACCTCTTGGGACACGACAAAATCTGCCCGGGCCATCTAGAGCGATCCATCCTCTTGACATCTGTCTGCCACTGAAGCCTGTATTGTTGCAGATAATGGACATTCGAGTCAATTTTTAATTCCTTCAGAATATCTACGTTCCGATGATGGTCGAGAAGAGAGTATCCAGCAGTTTTTCGCATGAATCTCATTTCGACAGTTGTTAGCCGTCTTTCGTCGCATTTTCTTAGTGTCCATGCTTCACTGCCATAAGCCAAAACTGGTCGTGCGAGAGTTTTGTAGATTTTCAGCATTGTATGTCTTTGTACTTGGGAATGTTTGAATACACTGTTGATGGTTCCAGCAATTTTTAGAAATTTTGAGATTTTGTTGTCTATATCATCATCAGTGATGAATGATAGATTATAACCTAAATAGTTGAATGAATTCACACGTTCTATTAATGTGCCATTTATAATGATTTTGGATGGAACTGGATCTTTTCCTAAAAGGCCATGTTTTTTGTTTTTTCGGTTGATATTTCCATATTAAATTTTGAAGCAGTTATTTGTAAGTTGTGGACGGCTCGTTGCAGTTCATCTTCTGTTTTTGCAATGATAATTTAATTGTCAGCAAACAGCAGAGTGTCGAGACAAGTGTTCCGGTTCGGGTTCTTTTTAAAAATATGTTTTATTACAAAATAATATAAATCTTATGCTTAATGATATAAATGATATAGGTTATAAAATCTCTTTCCAAAATAAATTGTATCAGTTTAGATTATAAAACATGTAAAAATTTTAACAAATAAATTCCCATATCAAGCTGCAAGAAACAACAACAAAAAAGGGGGGAAAAATGAACACACATCAAAACAAAGTATGAATTTCAGATTTTGTCCAGAATATAAACAAATATATACGTATGTACATAGAGAAAATTGTTTCCTCTACGGCAGCGGTGGCGAAAATGCCATCGTGCGCCGAGCCACTGTGTAACCTGCAACGTGCATAGCACCTATGGAGGGAGGCGGACACCCGAAGGGGAAGTGAATCAACTGTCTGACATTAACGGTTTTTAATTTTCCTTACGTCAAGCACTTAAATAAAATTATATACAGTACAAGGTTACAAACTAATGTTTAGTATGTGTAACGAAGAAAGAAATGAACAAAAAAACATAGGACACAATATCACAACCTGAAATTAATTGTCTTCAGAATGTCTCTGCGACAAAGTTTCAAAATCAGGAATTATGTCACTTACTGCCAATCGTAGTTGATCACGAAGGTATTTGTCTGTCAGTCGTGATCTAAATTTGATTTTTACTATTTTCATTGTTGAAAATAATTTTTCACAAACGTAAGTTGTAGCGAACATGGCTTCAACAGAGCGAAAGAACGAAGCTTCGGATATTTATTTTTTTCCAAAGATTTGAAAAGTTCAACATTTGTCAAGTCCTTACATCTAGCTTTCATTTAACATCATATTGTAAATATGTGAATTTAAATTGAAGATCTAACCGCATTATTCGTACATCTGCTGAAAAAGGATCGACGTACAGCGATGATGATGATGATGATGATGATGATAATAATAATAATAATAATAATAATAATAATAATAATAATAATAATAATTTATTTTTTATTTATTTATTTATTTATTTATTTATTTATTTATTTAATGTGCTGTACAACAGTCAGTGGCCAATTACAGTTCAGCACAAATATAACAAAAAACATAAAACAAAAATAAATATTACACATAAATATAATTACAATTAATTACAATAATGAAGATGAATGGATAACTAAGAATACTATGAGACAATGTTAATTGAGTATAATGCCTAAAATAATACATAAATGATAAATCGTTACCAAGAGCAAACAAAGTCTATACATTGAAGGGATCGAATTCGCAGCCATGCATGTTGGCATTTTTAATGCATCTGGAGACTGGTGAAAGAAATTTCGAATTTCTAATATAGAAAAGTTTGTGGGCTCTCATATCTTTTGTTGGAATACGTAAGGTAATATTATTTAAGAAAGAGTCACAGGATATATCACCTTTGAGGACTTTACAAAAGAACAGATAATCTAGCTCATGGCGTCTAGCATATAGATTTTGACAATTAAAATATTCACATTTTCTCTCATAACTATACCCGGAATTAATGGGCAAAAATCTGAATGAACATAAGGATATTTTATGAGCTTTATTTTTTTCTTTATAAGCTGACGTAAATCGTTTGAAAACCATTTAGGATAGTGCGATTTTTTAACAAAGGTGACAGGGACACAAAGGGATATAGCATTGTTTATAATTTGAGACAAGGAATTTGCAGCAGTGTTTACATCAGTAGTCTGATATATGCTAGTCCAATCATAATTGTATAGAATAGAATAAAGGTTCAGATAATCACCTTGAGAATAATTTAAATAAGAACTGATTAGAGAGTGCTCCGGTAACGATAATTTTACTTCAATATAAATAGAGATAGATGGGTGATAAGTATCCTCTAAAACTAGAGAGTGATCGGCAAGTTTAACTGTACTGTTTTTATCTTTAGTAAAAACCAAATCAAGAAGCTTTTTACTCGTAACGGTAGAGTTAATTTGAATTAATCCAAGAAGGCAGGACGAGGAATATAAATCCTTAGCCTTAATTTTAGAGTAATAATGAGTATCATTAAGAGTATCATTAATAATAATAATAATAATAATAATAATAATAATAATAATAATAATAATAATAATAATAATAATAACACTTAACCTTTTAATGTTTCATCAGTAACATGTAGTAACTTATAATGCCGTTTTATGTTATACAACCGTTTTCCTCGTAATATTTGTGAACAAATCATACATTTAATATTCTCATCATATTGTCAGCAAAAAATGCGTCCTCCCATCCTACTTGAAACTTTCGTTTTTATAGAGGTACATGGTTTCGAAAGAGACATTGCGACGATACGCCACTCGCAGGTCAGAGACAAATATACATGGAACGGAGTTTGACTCCAGTGAGTGAGAGGGTGGGGGTTGTAGGTAGGAAGCAAGGGAAATGCACTGCGAGCCACAATGTGCTCGTGAGTCGCATTTTCGCCGCGGCTGCTCTACGGTAATTCAGCTGTTGACCAGACGAGACCTAGTGTGGCCACACATTTTCGGTAATCGCGATCGGAGATAATCGCGATAATGATAATCGCGATTATCGACTGTAGTCTGTTACTAGTACTACGGATTTCCTGGTGGTGAGGTTGGGCAGCTTTCGTCTCTTTTTTTTTTCCTCTATGGGAATTGATCATTGACTTTGCACCTCCTCCGATCGGCTCTCAACGTCACCAGCTGTACGGCTGTTGTTAGCAGAGGTACGAATCTGCCTCGTCAGCATTACTCAAAGAACAAAAAGTCCCGCTGATTGTATTGAGGGCGCCGACAGCCTCTTTTGATCTCTTCATTTCGTTGCTTCAGTTCAATGATCTTGAACGGAGAAAGGAAGGAAGATAAAAAAACTCTTGTAATATTATCATCGCGGTTCAAGCCCTTTTGTATAGTGTTAAGTCGGAACTTCTTAACCTGTGTAATCGAGGGTTATACGGTCGTTCATATGAGACAAGAGACGAAGAAAAATTCCTACGCTCGATGAAAGGTACCGCCCTCTTTGGAGGCTATCGCTGCCGCCGTAACAATATGGAGACGTCACAAGACAAACTCATTGTTATTTTAAACGGCGAAATTGCTTGAGAATAGATTCAAAAGTTCTTGTTGTTTTCTTCATGAGAGTATTTTTCAATTTCTTACCGAGGATAAGAGGAAATGTTAAACGTGAGGGAATGAAGACTCGCAGGTTCATGTCGGTTTTTTAACTCGAGATTGGGTTTGTAAGAACACCTTCACGATAATTGGCGGAAAGTGAAGTTAGTAATAACAATAGTGAACCGGATTTGTTCAGCCGGGAGGTTAATAGGTTTGAAATTGTACGCCTTTGTGCGTGAGCGATTAAAACTAACGAGTGATGTACTGGACGAACGTCAGCGGAGATCGGCGACACAACGGGGACGATGAATATTAAATTTTACGGGGGGAGTCTCCTGAATTTCATTAACAAACCCGGGAAATTGTAAGTTATACATTTTATTTTTAATCTGTGTTGGAAAAATGAGAAACAAAATGAATATAAATTTATTAATTGTGTAATTTAATAATTTGAATTATAAAATTATTATGGTAATGTGATATTAAGCTATTTGAGGCGGTATCTGGAAAAAGGGCCCATAATCAAAAGCCATCTTTCGAGAAAACAATGATTGAAAGATTTATTTTTATGTAATTGCGATTTGATTGCACTTTTATCAACAGTAATCTCACTAGAGGTTTTGATTTATCTAGAGCAAATCAAAACTCGAGTGGGATTTAATTGACTATTACACGATTAGTATATAAAGATTAGAAGTAACAAAGTACTCCAATACAATAAAATATTAATTGACTTACGAAAATACAACTGTCTTCAAATGTATTATTGTACCATCTCTAAATTATAAATATTACGCTAGATGGCAGTAGTGTGTTATGTTTAGCTGTTTTCTTGTTATCAGTTGTGCCAACTATGGAATCTTCATTGAACTCTGTGGACGGTTACTAATCAAGAAGGCTTTGTTGATTCAGTTTCATTTTTATTAAAACAGTTGCATTCCACTACAATTATCCGGATCCCAGTAATCAACGTCACTTGACAGATGATTTTCAATAAATCTTAGTATTAAACAATCTCTGATACGTGACTATCCATAATATCATATAGCAGAAGCTATAACATAACCTATTATAAACAAGTGTTACAAAAGTTTTAATTAGGGATGATGAAATAAATAAGAAAAGTTTTAATTAACGGTGTTGAAATAAAAAATAAACATGAATAATTTGTAAAAGGAACACTTATTGAAAGTACAATTTTCAAATTTGAATGTTTTAGTGGTTGGTGGTTCAGTCAAATAGGATTTCAGGGAAGATGCATAGCTATGACCAGTGATCTTTATTAATTCTTGTTCTTGAATGCCAATGCGAGTCATATTTGAAAATGCTGTGTATCGACTGGAGTGGTTTGTAATTTTCTGTTTTTTTGACGTCCAGACCAGTGCAGTTTGAAATGCTGGCAAACAAAGAAACAAATTCTAGTGTAGTGATAAAAATAAACAAATGATAGGGAAGCGATAAAATTAAACAAATGATAGGGACGCGATTAAATTAAACAAATGCTAGGGACGCGACAAAACTGTGCGATAAGCAGCCATGATTGGTTGAATGACGTCCTTTCGTACCGTTTTATTGGTCAAAAGTAATATGACGTAGTAAAAGTGTAATAGTCAAAATAAAAATTTGCAGACTGTTACAATAATACGTGTTTACAAGTTTTGTTAAACAATGCATTCCGACTTTAAGGGCTTAGGTACAGCTTACGGCAGTAAAATTTTGGAATTATTCAACATTTTTTTCCTCCATTACTGTATCTTGTACAATAATGAAAATTAGTATGTGTAAAACACTGTCATTCTGCTATATGAAAAAAAGTATTTTTACGATTTAAAAAAAGTTGTTTAGGCCTACATTTTTTTTTTTCAAAATTCAGTTCACTGTGCAGTGATGAAGCGTTTCCCACATAACTCAAAAACTATCGAACATTCTGTGATGAAATTTTTTGTGTGTATTTATGCATGTTATATCTACAATATGATGCAATATCACTTCTCTATCTTTAATAGATTGTCTGTCAAAAAATAAATTCTTTTTAAAAAATGGTCAAATGTCAATATTTTCTTCTAACACAAAATAAAAAATATATATATTTAGTAAGGAATGTAGTTGAAAGAGCATGATATTGTAAACATGAGTTTCAGCAATAAAATAAAAGATAGAGAACATGAAAAAGTTAACAAGTTTATGAGTTATGAGGGAAACGCTTCATCACTGGACAGTAAACTGAATTTTTTTTTAAATCGTAAAAATATTTTTTTCGTATAGCAGAAGGATTCGATTATTGTGACGTTTTGTTAAGTGACCTAAGTTCTGAATTGTCAGTCAAGTTACAGCGAGCTCAGAATATGTGCGTCAGATACGTGTGCAACATCCGACGGTATGATCACATATCACCATCCTTCGCAAGTCTCTCGTGGCTCCGACTTAAAGAACGTAGAACTTTACACTCTTTGTCTTTACTCTTTCGAATTCTGCACACTTCAACACCAAATTACCTTTCGTCTCGTTTCTCTTATCTATACTCTAACCACGACGTAAATACCAGATCACTTATCTGTGGCACGCTAAGTATACCTCTTCATAGAACATCTTGTTATTCATCATCTTTTACAATATCCACCTCGCGTCAATGGAATTCCTTGTCACAAAGTATTAGGGGCTGCAAGACAATAAACACCTTTAAGAACAGCTTAAAAGATAACCTTATTAGCATTTCACTCCAATCATACTGATTTAAACTATCACTGACTACATTGTTACTTTTTTCTTTAGACATCATCCTGATTGTGCTGTATTTTAATTGTCTCGTAATAATCTCTTTCTATTACCTAATATTATTTGAAATATATTAACATTCTATGTATTTTAGTTTAATTCTGCTACACAGTTTATTTCAGTGTTTAATTAATAGTTCATAGTATTTTGTTGTTTAATTTGTAAATAACTTTTGTATACATGTAACTCTCATCTAAATCAAATTGTTGGATTCTTTGTAAGTTCATGCATATGTATATACACTTTTTGCTGGTTGAGTGGAAGAGAAGGCCTTACGGCCTTAACTCTGCCAGCTAAAATAAATCATTATTATTATTATTATTATTATTATTATTATTATTATTATTATTATTATTATTATTATTATTATTATTATTATTATTATAAGGACAGTGTTTTACACATACCAATTTTTATTATTGTACAAGATACAGTAATGGAGGAAAAAAATGTTGAATATTTCCAAAAATTTTACTGCTGTAAGCTGTACCTAACCTCTTAATAGTGTTATAAATGTATTTATTTTATTGGAGCATTTTATAGGTCTTTTATTTTTTCAGAAAACAAGTTTATTTTATCAAAATACTTTCAATATGATTATATTTAAGTAGAAATTAAACATCAACATTGTACAGCGCACATTACAGAGGTTTACAAGTTCATAATAATTTTAGTAAAATTCTATTTCTTACATATATCTCATAGTTACGTCATAAATTGTACCGAATACGTAAAAATCAAAAGTAAGTTATCTTGTTGGGTACAGAATAAAAATTAGGCTACAGATTATTTAGTACTAATCTAGAATGGATTCACACTGACTTCAAAGTTTATCTTCAGAGTGCCTTACAGTTGAGGGTAAACCCTGAAAAACCTCAACCAGGAAATTCAACCCAACCGAATCGAACTCTGGCCCTCTGCGTAAGAGACCAGCATGCTGACCTCTATACCACAGAGATGGTCTCTTATTGTGTATTATTTTGATAAACTGAAGTTAATGTACTATTATTTTTTATTATTCATTCAATAAAGTTCATGTATGTTAGTGAAATAACACTTTTCTACTGGTTTTAATGCCTAGGTACTATAATTTAAGAAGTCTCAGACTTTATATGCAATAACGGCTTAAGTTTTCCATACTTCATTTACAAATATTTAACATTTTGTTGTTGTTTATTCATGCAGTGTTCCGAGGATAGAATTATCTGTACGCTTATGTGGTACCCTCAAATATAGACTACTATTGGCTTGTACAGCAAATATTGCAAAATAAGTTCATTAGGCGTTCAAATAAAAATTTTTCAGATTTATTTTCATTGAAGAATACCAGATATTTTCAAAGTTACTTGCTTGAATAATAATGAAACATACTCCCTCTGAATGTTTTTCATGCCAAATACTTTTTCTTGAACCTATCGACCTTCCGTTTTTGAGTTTCAACACGAAAACACAAGTAACAATGTCAGGACGATCAGTGGGTTTTTCGTGTGGGAGTAAAGCAATAGCTATTTCAGGTAGTTGTGAATTGTAGGTCAAAGTTAAGGTTTGTTATGCTTTCGAACAATAGACATAGCATCTTGGTATAGCTGCTGCATGTAGAGCTTGAAATGTAGAGGGTAAAATCATTTTATCCTGCTAAGAGATCTTGCTGAAATGATCGGGAGTCCACAAAATTTTGTAGGCCTCTTATTTTATCAGTAAGTAATACCTTCTTTCCTTAGGAACTCTAATTTTTGCACTCTCTCGAGCCAATACTGAAGAGAAAAACGCATATAAATATCTACAACACACCGCCGTTATGTATATGACAAAAACCGAACCCCACTTGATTAATAACTATAATTTTTTTTTATTTTTAATAAGAATATTATCTTACGTAAGTTTTGTAGTTATATATATATACTAAATAGCCGCCACTCATTAAATTATAGAAATGAAGATCTAATTTAAGATATTCTCTACATGTACTTACATAACCCCAAAACGTTTCACTTTCATATCATCAATATAGCATTAATATGTATAATTAATGAAAAATAGTCACATCATGGCATTAACTATAACAATGTTTAATTTCTAATGGTAGTAATGTCATCAACCTCAAGTTCTGTAGATTTTAATATCCAATACATAGCTGTACTCAGAAAATTACACACCACAGAATCAGCCCTGTAAATTATTTTTAGTAATTCTTGAAGTTTTTAATAACTAATTGAATTTGAGCTCTAAATATGTCAGCAATCCTGAAGGTCATGGTCTTCATGTAATAGTCTATTGTTTATTGTAGTATGTGTTTTGTTTTATTCTGAAATGCAATTAGTTAGTTCTCAAAACTGACGAAAGATAGATTTTGGAAAATAGCAAAATGATGTAGGAAAATTGACATTTCACTGAAAACTACTATTTTTCTGAAAAACTTTGGGTTCCAAGCTTCAAAATGAGGGATCATTTATTAAAATCTGTTCAGCCGTTTTCCCGTAATTTCCATTACCAGTTCAAATTATATATATAGATATTACGAGTAATTTATTTTATTTAATATACTGCACATTGATAATAGTACATTATGCAACGAGCCTATAATGATAGTAATTAAGAAACGAGTATGGATGTTTATGAAACGAGCGCAAGCGAGTTTCATAATTTTCATACGAGCTTCTTAATTACCATTATAGGCGAGTTTCATACGACTTTTTGTGCTCGACCATATTTATAACTTGAAATTGCAGTATTCAGATGTATACATTTTATTTGTATCTGACAAGATCGGAAGTGATCTTGTTCTAGGTCGTGAATTGTGAGATGTGCGCAGACGCGAAAGTATTGATTTTTTCCGAGGAACAATAATGTCATTGACCTTATGTAATCCGTTAAACTTGGTATAACCTTGATTATTGAATTCGACATTGAAAAACGAGATGACAAATTGAATTTATTTGAATATTATTTACAATTAACGCTAATTATTATAGTAACAGAACATAACCTTCTGCGACAGTATTGGATTTCCAGCCTCCGTGACTTTTCGCCAATTCTCTTTCGATTGCATATCCGAGAACAATCGATTCTTGCGGTTTTATAACGGTAGAAAGCTGACCTGTCATTGGCTAAACAGTTGTAACCTGAGTCGTCATTGGCTGAAAGACCTGACCTTTAATGAGTAGGTGTACTTTAATGACATGCATTAAAGGTCTGCTACCAGGTGAATAATTACTACATTTCGGCATGGTCGAGCATAAAGTGATATTAGTTAATTGCATAGAAATAGAGGCAGATTTTGAGTAGGTATTTTAATGTTACAGATGTTGAAAGACAGTATCAAACGAAGATTCACATAGCCTACATTTTTTAGAACAAAAGAATTGCTGTAGGTCTGTTTATAATCTCGTTAGCTGAATTCATATTTCATAATGCAAGTAAAAGTCAGGGCGTGTTTAGGGTCATTTCCTCTTATGAAACCATTTCGACAGCAACAGACGCACCTGTGAAGCCAGTTCCAGCCCTACACTTAGTAATTATTAACTTGAGACTGGATACCGTTGGATGCTGACCCAACAACATAACAAGACTATGCATATCTAAAAAAAATGATTAAAAAATTACTAGGCTTACGTAGATGACACATGCTTTCTCGTAAATACTGTTGATTCATTTTGCAACAGTCGTTTATCATGCTATCATGCTACTGTCTATAGGACAGTTTGTTTCAAATATTATTAGAAAGCTTGAATAAAATGTCTCAGTACGGGCTATTCCATCTCAAATCGACCGAAATATAGAGAAAATTGACCTTACAATTTTTAAATCCAATGAAACTTTTTCTGTCCGTAGACAACTGTGACAAAATGCTTTGTGCAAAGTTTGGGGCATGAGAACTGCATAGTGTTTAAATTAATAATATTTAAATTTATCGTATTTTCATAAAATTAGCAACTTTAAACTGTTGTGGCTCCGAAACTCTTCCACCCAATGATCAAAATCATGGTTTATTTTGATACTGAGAAATTAACGTTTATATTGACATGTAAACAGTTTTTCTTACTTTTTATGGAAATGGAGAAATTTAGATTTTTCTTCATTAAGACGCCTTTGACCACGAAAAAATATTTTTAAAATATATGGTTAGATTCCGCATTGAAAGTACAAATAAACACATATTTTTTACTGGTGGTACGTTGATAAGAAAGTATTGAAAATATCAAATAAAGAAAATAAATAGTACGCGCGTGAACTAACCAGCTGACTGTGAGGCGGGAGATAGCCGAGGGAAGCAAGGCCAGGAGACAAACACGTGATGTGTCGTCTAGCAGTCATGGCTGTGCTAGCTTTATCACAGGTTTTCATAAACACAGGAGTAAAATGACGCCCAACGCTCGCTTATCGTCAGCTCTCGGCCAGTGCGTGCGGTACTGCGCCGTTCAAGTCTAGGCGTGTGAAAATAATCTATTTAATACCCTCGAAACTTATTGCCGAGCCACTAAGCAAACAATGCCGAATCCCTCTTAATAATGCAAGGTTTTTTCTCAATATTTTTTACATTTTTACAAATGGCTTAAAATCAAGTAAAATCAGATTATCTGTCTCTCTGTGTACAATAAAAATTAGGATTACTTTTTTACATAACCTACCAAATGTCAGCTTCAAAATAAGCTCTCGTTCAATGTTCTACAGTAAATGGTTCCAGAGTTCTGAGCGCTGAAAGAGGTTTGTTTTTATAAAATACGCCAAATTTGTCGCTCAATAATACGAAAACCGTTTGACTTCCGATAGTATATTTTTGAAAATGCACTCCTCTCAGCACCTTGTATAAGTAGGAAAAAATTAGAGTATAAAGAATGCGAGGTTTTTTACTGATCCATTTCATATGGAATAGCCGTACGGACCGTACAATGTCCCACAAGGCTACAAGGTTAAGTATTACTGGAGTTTTTAACTGGACGACGCAAGTCCATCTAGCAAACGAAATACTTGACTGATGGCTCGCACGACTCTTATTTCGTAAAGTGTGGCAGAACAAAACATGGACTACTTTAACAATTACACTAATATAAACAATTTAAGTTATTATTTACACCATGTACACTAAACATGCTATTTTACTATTTACATTATAATAAACAATGTAGGACTTAATTATTTAGAAAATGCTTTCAAGGAACCAGCAGGATCTCCTGTAACTTCATCCCTTTTAGCCCCAAATATTTTCCTAAGAACCTTATTCTCAAACACCCTTCATCTGTTTCTCTCTCAAAGTGAGAGTCCAAGTTTCACAACCATACAGAACAACCGGTAATATAACTGTTTTATAAATTCTAACTTTCAGATTTTTTGACAGAAAACTAGATGACAAAAGCTTCTCAACGGAATAACAGCCATTTCCCATAGTAATTATGCGTTTAATTTCCTCCCAAGCGTAATTTATATCTGTTACTGTTGCTCCAAGATATTTGAAATTTTCCACCTCTTCGAAGGATAAATCTCCGATGGCGGGTTTATGTGAGGGCGGCAATGAACCTGCGCTTTCTCTAAAAGCCATTTGCAAGTAAGTAAGTATGTTAATGATTCCTTCGATTCAAATTGTCTTATTTAACGCTAAATTGTTATTGTTTAGCTCTTAGAATTACATGTAACTAAACACATCTATATTTGATCTTAAAATAATAATAATAGTAATAATAATAATAATAATAATAATAATAATAATAATAATAATAATAATAATAATAAGAACAACAACAACAAATTTTGTCATAAAGGGACTTTAATTTACACAAGATTTATTTTGAGCTGGCAATTGTTGCCTTTGTATAATAAAGGGAATTTAATTTACACGAGATTTATTTTGAGCTGGCAATTGTCTTTGTACAATAAAGGCAATTTAATTTACACGAGATTTATTTTGAGCTGGCAATTGTCTTTGTACAATAAAGGCAATTTAATTTACACGAGATTTATTTTGAGCTGGCAATTGTTGCCTTTGTATAATAAAGACAATTTAATTTACACGAGATTTATTTTGAGCTGGCAATTGTCTTTGTACAATAAAGGCAATTTAATTTACACAAGATTTATTTTGAGCTGGCAATTGTTGCCTTTGTATAATAAAGGCAATTTAATTTACACGAGATTTATTTTGAGCTGGCAATTGTTGCCTTTGTATAATAAAGACAATTTAATTTGCACGAGATTTATTTTGAGCTAGCAATTGTCTTTGTATAATAAAGGCAATTTAATTTACACGAGATTTATTTTGAGCTGGCAATTGTCTTTGTATAATAAAGGCAATTTAATTTACACGAGATTTAGTTTGAGCTGGCAAATGTTGCCTTTGTATAATAAAGGGGATTTAATTTACACGAGATTTATTTTGAGCTGGCAATTGTTTGTGTATAATAAAGGTATTTAATTTACACGAGATTTATTTTTTGAGCTGGCAATTGTTGCCTTTGTATAATAAAGGGAATTTAATTTACACGAGATTTATTTTGAGCTGGCAATTGTCTTTGTATAATAAAGACAATTTAATTTACACGAGATTTATTTTGAGCTGGCAATTGTCTTTGTATAATAAAGGCAATTTAATTTACACGAGATTTATTCTGAGCTGGCAATTGTCTTTGTATAATAAAGGGAGTTTAAGTTACACGAGATTTAGTTTGAGCTGGCAAATGTTGCCTTTGTATAATAAAGGGAATTTAATTTACACGAGATTTAGTTTGAGCTGGCAAATGTTGCCTTTGTATAATAAAGGGAATTCAATTTACACGAGTTTTAATTAGAGCTGGCAATTGTTGCCTTTGTATAATAAAGGGAATTTAATTTACACGAGATTTATTTTGAGCTGGCAAATGTTGCCTTTGTATAATAAAGGGAATTTTATTTACACGAGATTTATTTTGAGCTGGCAAATGTTGCCTTTGTATAATAAAGGGAATTTTATTTACACGAGATTTATTTTGAGCTGGCAAATGTTGCCTTTGTATAATAAAGGGTATTTAATTTACACCAGATTTATTTTGAGCTGGCAAATGTTGCCTTTGTATAATAAAGGGAATTTAATTTACACGAGATTTATTTTGAGCTGGCAAATGTTGCCTTTGTATAATAAAGGGAATTTAATTTACACGAGATTTATTTTGAGCTGGCAATTGTTGCCTTTGTATAATAAAGAGAATTTAATTTATACGAGATTTACTTTGATCTGGAAATTGTTGCCTTTGTATAATAAAGGCAATTTTATTTACTCGAGATTTAGTTAGAGCTGGCAAATATTGCCTCTGTATATTGAGAAAACTAAATTTACCGAAGAGATATTTTTAGCCTTAGTACAGTCTATAATACAGTGTGGAATTATAGGATGGGGTGGATTATCACAGAGTACCATTCGCCCATTAATATTACTACGTAAAATAATTATTGAAATATGTTTAAGGAGAAAACTTGATCATCCAACTCATCTCATATATAAAGAATTTAATGTCTTAAATATCAAGAAAATTTATATGTATACTATTTTGAATCACTACCATAAATATCAAGCTAAATTCATATCATCCGATCACGGCCACAACACAAAAAGATACAATATTTCGCTCCCCCTCATTGAACCAAAATGTAAGACTGAAGCAGGTCTAAGGCACAGTTCTAAATTAGAACTTCTAATTACGGTCCAAGATTATATAATGATTTTATAAAGAGGAATCCTAAATTAAAATTATTAAACAGTACATTATTCAAAAAACAAATGCTTGAACTGTTTCTAAAATTATAATCATGTAAATTCTTATTCTTTTTTTTTTTCTGTCATTTTAACAATGTTGTATTCTTAACTTGGTATGTTTATGTGTAGGTTATGGTACCGTTTTGTTTGTTTGTTTTTGTTTTTTTTTCTTATTCTTTTTAAACTTGATGTGTAATTACATTTAACAGTTTTATTATTATTATTGTTGTTTTTTTCTTCTATCCAGTTTTAATTATTGGTCACACCCGACCTCAAGCATCTTGCTTTTTCGGGTGTGACCCAGTTACCTTGTATTTATACAATAATTTGTAATATGTAGGCTATTTGACTATGAGATTTCTAATCAATTTCGAATTTTGAAAAATATTTATATACGAGTATTAAAATAGTATTGTAAAATCTTTGTTAGTGTAATTTTTGCTTGCAATAAAGAATCTTGTAAATCTTGTAAAGATCAGATAATTTCGTTTTGTTGGCCTTTTACAATTTTCTCTTTCCTCGCCTTCTGCAATTGAATTACGTTTTCTCCATATTAGCTCTAAATGTGAACTCACTACATTCGCAATAAGGGCTGTGTCGTCATACTAAGTTATTTTCTTCCCGCTTCGTATCGTCCATTGTTCGATCCTCTTAAATACGAGCCTGTCTTAAATACTTCTTATCCCAACACATTCGGCAGCGATCCTGGATATCATAATAGCTGGCCGGTGAGCGGCATTAGCATTGCGATGAACACGTCGCCTATTAATCAGGCGCATGCGCGTTCCCAGCATTCTTGCACTTGACATATTCCAACGTCTCGGCCTGTGAAAAGAAATCGAACTAAAATATATCACTCGCGCGGACAGAAACAAAAATAACCCATCCGTGTAAAGGGGAGTCGGTGGGGGGAAGAGGGGGGTTAGGGGTCGTAATAATCGTCTGGGGACAGTCTGTCAATCTTGCCTAGTTCCTAAAGATACCACCAACACAGCAAACGCATCGGAATAAAAACAAAACGAACTCGCTTTGCGCTACAGGTGGGCAGATAATAACCCTAGGTGTAGGCGTGGCTTGTCTCTGCAGCAAGGCATCATGGGTGTACGGTAATGGCGTTTTCTGATTGGCTAACCGGTTATAGAAAATCCTTGGCTCAACCTTCCCTTTTCTCATCTTCGTCTTTTTATTTCAATTGCCCTTTGATTATGTTTTATGAAAGTGTGTAATATGTTTCACAGAGCTCGGCGTTGTAGATGCATTGCAGAAGACAATTCGCACTAGTCGTGTCCCAAAATCTTTCTGACATTCTATAAGAATACAATTTCTGATGAGAATTAGATTTTTTTTATAAGTATATTCATATTCTACGGTTGCCGATGGAAACGCTGCCTTGTTTTGTTTTTATAGAGGCGTTCAGCAACATCCAGTTAACGACCACTGTTGCTAGACCTGCAATCCACTACTGTTAAAGTGGCTGCACACAGATTGCTTGCCCCTTAATGATAGTCATTTGTAATAGTCCCGAGGCTACGTATGTAATTGGGTTGGTAGGCCGCAAGAGGGGCTCTAAAGAAGGTGATTGTTGGTTTTCAAAATAAAAGAGTGCGAGAAAATAAGCACGAAACGAAATGAAACGAACCTCATATATAATCATTTTTGATTCTGTGCATATCCACCTTTTGAGGCACTTTATAACCAGACTTCCCTCTTACACGTTCTCTGGGGCAATGTTTCTCAAGCAGTGGTTCACGGACCACAAAACATCCAGAAACCAGGATTGATATTAAAACATTTATAGCCTAAGCTTCCAAGTTAAAAGTGTAATACAAGCTGTTAAAATTGAAGAAGAATTTAGTGGAAAAAAAAAAAAAAATAGACTTATAGGCGTGCCTCAGGGCACAGTGCTAGGACCTGGTTTATTTTTAATATAAGTGTATATGACATAACTTACTGATGCTTGATTTGTCCAAAATAACGCTAATAGCCTTATGTATTCTTACATAGATGGTACCGTAGCTATTTTTTTGTGGTTTATATGGAATTAAACTTCTGCCTCTCATGAAGCAAAGAATGACATGCATCTAATAAAAATATGGTTTCATTCAAACTTACTCTTAAATATTTCTAAAACAACGGTTGTACCTTATCTATAACATCATACAATACTATACATCTATACTAATTAGAATATTATAGTCTAATTGACAAACCTAATTTCATATCTTCTCTAATTGCGACTGTTCAAGTATGACCAATTCCACTAGAGTCAAATATTATCTAGGAGTATCATTAACCAATACCTTAGATGAGACAAATATGTTGCAGTAACTTATTATGTAATAAATTACGTAAAGATTATACAGATCTACTGATGAATCGTAAGTAAAGTAAGTAAATAATAATAATAATAATAATAATAATAATAATAATAATAATAATAATAATCATAATAATAATAATAATTATTATTATTATAAATTATTGTTAATATTAATTATTAGTAAAGGTATCCCTGTAATATGCCATGAAGGCACTTGGAGGACATGGAGGTAGAGCTCCATGCTTTCCATGACCTCGGCACTAGAATGAGGTGGTGTGGTCGGCACCACGCTCTGACCGCCTTTTTACCCCCGGGAAAGACCCGGTACTCAATTTTATAGGAGGCTGAGTGAACCTCGGGGCCGTTCTGAAAGTTTGGCAACGAGAAAAAACCTGTCACCACCTGGGATCGAACCCCGGACCTTCCGATCCGTAGACATCTGCTCTACCAACTAAGTATTAATTGTATTTTTAATTAATAAGTTTATTATTGTCATTATTGAGTGTAATTAGTTACCTCTGCCACCGGGTCTATATCCATTGCAGTGTGAATAAATATATACATACATAATGTCATTAGTTTCAGTTATTTTTTATATGTTTAAAATAAAAAAGTTTTATACAATTTTTGTCGTTTTTGCTTCCTTTTCGAGATAAAAATTATTTTATATGAAACATTTCATGCTGTGTTCTGGGAAAGCCATTGATTTAATTCCCAACATGCTAAGTCAATTTAAGAGAGCAGCGTTTTATGAAAATGATTAAAAGAATTTCAGTTCAGTCCTTTAAAAGTGCAGAAATTTGATCCGAACAAATGTAACTTCTTCTTCTGGAAAAGAATATAAAAAAATTACATTTTTTCGGATCAAATTTCTGCAAACTTAAAGGACTAAACTAAAATTCTATCAATAATTTGTTATGATAAAAAGCTGATTGACTAATTGACTAAGTAAATTTGGAATTAAATCAATACCTTTCCCAAAACATCTATAAATGTTTTATATAAAATAATTTTTATCTCGAGGAGAAAGCAAAAACGAGCAAAATTCTATTAAAAATGTTTGTTTGAAATATCTCAAAGAATAACCCCCTGAAATTAATGAATTATTTACAATTCACTCTATACATACGTGCATACATGCATACATATTTTTGTAAGTTGTACTGCGTTGGTACTTTCATGTTGATTTTTTAATATTTATTTATTTATTCTTGGTGCAATCGATATCACGTTATGGTGATGTTGGTTGGGCAGTTTTTCTACTTCTAAGTCCATAAGAAAGCCACTGGAATTATTACAAAGAGAATAATCAAAATCTGTTTAACACCCTATCGATTATCCTACTAAATTACTTTACTCCGATTTCAACGTTCTCAAGTTGCAGCAAATATACAAATATGATACATTTATTAACTTATTTTCAGAACAAAATGAAAAATTTCAAGACATATTGGTCTGATTATAGCCTAATACGAGAAGAAACAAGTTAGGCCTATTTAATTTCATGTAGTCCAAAAGATTAACGGCTACTGGTATGAAACATGGCTTCAAGTAGGGCCTATGGCTTAAAATTACATACCAATAAAATTGCATTTTTAAATGCCCTGATTAAAAAAATATATATAAGCATGGTAAAAATTTAACTTAAATTTAAAGGAATTACTAAGAAAAATTATCGGTATATAATTAATTGATAATTATTAATTTTCTTTAGGGTCTACTTACGAATATTAGTTACAAATTATTTCAATTGTTATCATTTATTTTATAATTTTTTTGTAATTAATGCTATTTTGTTTTACTTTCATAAATTAAGGTTGTTTTTTCTTCTCTCCATTGTATCTAGGCCCGTACTTCAATGTCGAGTCCCCGAATACGAGTAATGTTCATACAGGGGTGAATTTATTTAACTCAGTTTTATGTTTTAATATTTAATATGTTCATATATATAAAGCAAATTAAAATTAAATAATATACATAAAGTTCAATGTTTTGTGGAAAAATTCAAATATCTTTGAGCAACAGTAACAAATATAAATGACATTCGGGATGAAATTAAACGCGGAATAAATATGAGAAATGGCTGTTATTATTCGGTTGAGAGGCTTTTGTCATCTAGTTTGCTGTCAAAAAATCTGAAAGTTAGAATTTATAAAACAGTTATATTAACGATTGTTCTTTATGGTTGTGAAACTTGGACTCTCACTTTGAGAGAGGAACATAGGTTAAGGGTGTTTGAGAATAAGGTTCTTAGGGAAATATTTGGGGCTTAAAGGGATGAAGTTACAGGAGAATGAAGTTACACAACACAGAACTGCACGCATTGTATTCTTCACCTGACATAATTAGGAACATTAAATCCGGACGTTTGAGATGGGCAGGGCATGTAGCACGTATGGGCGAATCCAGAAATGCATATAGAGTGTTAGTTGGGAGATCGGAGGGAAAAGGGCTTTTGGGGAGGCCGAGACGTAGATGGGAGGATAATATTAAAATGGATTTGAGAGAGGTGGAATATGATGATAGAGACTCGATTAATCTTGCACAGGATAGGAACCGATGGCAGGCTTATGTGAGGGCGGCAATGAACCTGCGGGTTCCTTAAAAGCCATTTGTAAGTAAGTAAGTAAGTAAGTAAGTAAGTAAGTAAGTAAGTAAGTAAGTAAGTAAGTAAAGTTCAATGATTTACTTTATTTACTTCTAGTAAATTTAAATTTGTTTGTGGTGAATTTTTTAATAGATACAGTATATTCTAAGTGTGTTAACCTTTTTACGTAACTTATCTTGTAGGCTACGTGATTTAAAAAAGGTTTAACATTTTTTTCCTTTTCATGAAAATTTCGCAAATAATTTATCTTATTCTTTAAATTCTTCTTCTTTTTCTTCCTTTTCTGATTCGTTTTCTGGCTTTCTCTCATCTATTTTCTTCATATATTTGTTCTTTTTCTCTGCTCATGATACTGCACTGAATTACTTAGCGTCCACTATTTGGTGTTATTTTCTTTTAATAATTAAAATGCTCCGAGAGATAATTTCTAAATGAACAAAATGCAAACTAGGAAGCTTTCCGGAACTGAATTTCAATTACATGATTCAGTACATTAATTTCCTTATTATTTTTTTAAGTAGGCCTAGTCGAATTTCTCCTTTTAGCATGATTGAATTGCTATAGCTATTTTGAGATGCATACCTCCTTCAAGAGAACATGACAATAACATTCGAAAGATTAAGATATTCTAAGGTTTGATAACGTGGCACATGAAGAAATAACACACACCATTCTTATGAGACAAAAAAGCCAGAGCGGAGATTGGCTACATATTTGTTATCAAACAAAAAACAAAACTCAATCCTTTATTTTTATATAAAATTCAAGTTGGTAAAAGTTGACGGGAATAAAGAAACAGGTAACCGGAGAGTTAAAAAATTATTGATTCTAAATTTAAGATTCTGCAGGCAGTTGTATATTATAGCATAACGGTTACGTGGTGGAGAATAGAAATGTATGGGCCATGATCTTCGCGGCGATAAATTACTCCGCGGACTACAAACTTGTTGCTGTGCCGTATTGTGGCAGTGTCACAAAGTAAGGACTGTGCCATATATTCTGCCTCTGCACGCATCCCAGTGGCCTCATTCAAACTATCAGTCGTCCAGGGTGTCCAAACTATGGTCCAGTTCAGTTATTAAATTAAGAATGACCCTTGCTTACTAAGTGTGAGAATAAAATTGCAGACAAACTAGAAGATACACAGACGAAGAAAGAATTGTCGTTTGGGTCATTGGTTTGTCGGTTTAGAGTCATATTCTCAATAGTAGGTTAAACTGTGTTTAATTTAAACAATTTAATCCATGGCTTAACCCGCGCTCCATATTTTCAACACACTCCTGAAGGCAGATTACTTTAAACTATTGTTTAAACATAAGTCTTGATGTTCCGAGCCCAGATCACATACAGATTGCTCATTCCTATGTTAAAATCGGTTGCACTTTGAAGAGAACAACCGCCAGGATCGCCACTCGTCCGCCGTAAACGAACACGGGATGGCAGTACAGTCGCTAATGTAATTCAAATGGGAATTATGACGTGACTCCTTATGTAACAACTAGATGGCAGCGTAGTAAACTTGATAACAGTGTTACCGTCAAACCTATAACGCCGAACAATGTGGGTATATATTATGATCTAGGTTCCGAGTTTAAACTATTCAGTTGGTAATCCTGCGTTTCATATTAATTGATCATAACTGAAATTATATGTTAATTGTTGTTGACAAATCATTTATATATTGTCTTATTTTGTGTATATATATTATATATATTTAATTAAATAGTTTAATTTATTATTATTACAATTATTGCAATTAGGAAACTACAAATATACTTACTACATATATATGTTAATAGAAACAAAAGTACATTAAAAAGACTATTATATACATCAAACAAAAATGGACATGTCAAATATTTAAACAAAAACAGAAATATAAACTAAAGAATTTACCCTCGTATGAGCAAATGCTCATGTTTGGAGATCAAAATCACACTGTAGATAAGGAGAAAGAAGAAGAAGACAAAATAAACAATTAAAATAAGCAATAAAATAGCACAGATTACAAAACATGAGCCTACAAAATAAAAAGCAATCATAATAAAATCAATATTTTATTTAATATCATATAAATTATATAATGTTAATTATATTCATATTATTATTATAGTCTAGTACATACAGTCACGAAGCTCAATACGTAGGGAATATGCATCCAAAGATAGTTGAACTTTAGTTGCTAGCCACTAGGATCGCTACTATCGCCCAGTGTTCCTAGTACTCTCAGTTGCTAACCGCTTGGAGCATTGTATCAGGAGAAATGCAAAAAATCACCTCAAGCTTCGTGACTATGTAGTAGACTGTGTTATTATTGCATTATGATGATGCAACAATAAAAGAAACAAAAGGCTGAAATCAAGCAGTTTGATTTCTTATTTCTTAGGCGTATGATGACTGGTTTGAAATAAATTATACTCATAATTTTATAAAATGGAAGGGGGGAAAGCAAATGAGCTAACAGTTTTACGAAAAAGCAATGAAAATTTATTTTAGAACTAGTAAAGGAAAGGAAGTGCATTATACAGTCAACTGTTCCAATACACAGAGGAAATCTTCCTTTTTGATAAAACTATGCTTCACAATGTTCATCTCTTCTCTTGTAGATGGCATTTTAATAGACCTTTGTGATATACAATCCTGTTATTGCCTTAGAAAATTCATGTTTCGCTTTACTTACAATACTTTGATGTAGTATTATGCCGTAATGGTCCCCAATATTTATTTCAAAATTTCCTCACACTTATTACCTTAAGGCTGTAAAAAATTTGTCAGCTGGAGATAGAGCTTGGTTTCTGTCTCTAGTTGATTCGATTCTGCCTTCTATTTAATTTAACACCATGTCCGCAGTATCCTTACGGAGTCTAAACCTGTTAAAAACTCACTTTCATTCCATTCTTGAAAATGACTTAGGATACTCTTGGCCTCAAAGTTCTTGCTCTTGCAGTTTCTTCTCAGGCAGTGACCAAGCCAATTCCTTTTCCTCTTTCTGATCAGTTTCAGCATCATTCTTTCTTCATCCACTCTTTCCAACACAGTTTCGTCTCTTATTCTGTCTGACCATTTCACACGCTCCATCCTTCCCCATGCCCACATTTCAAATGCTTCTAGTCGCTTCTCTTCACTTCGTCGCAATGTCCATGTTTCTGCCACCGTACAATGCTACACTCCACACAAAGCACTTCACTAGTCTGTGCCTTAGTTCTTTCTTCAGAGGTCCCCAGAAGATGCTTCTTTTTCTATTAAAAGCTTTCCTTTGCCATTGCTATCCTTCTTTTGACTTCTTGGCAGCAGCTCATGTTACTGCTTATAGTACACCCCAAGTATTTGAAGCTGTCTACTTGCTCTATTACCTCATTTAGAATTCGCAAGTTTACCTTCTTTACTTTTCTTCCTATGACCATGGTCTTCGTCTAGTTGGCATTTATCTTCATCCCATACTGCTCACAGCTGTCATTTAGCTCCAGTAGCATATCCCTTAGTATCTTTTCTTCTTCTGCTAACAACGCCATATCATCAGCAAATCTTATGCACTTTATTCTTCTTCCTCCTACTATCACTCCTCTCATGTTCTGAAAACAGTTCTTTATTAAATCCTCCAAGTAGATGTTGAACTGGGTAGGTGATAAAGGGCATCCTTGTCGTACTCCTGTTCCTATTTCACTTCCTTCTGACATTTCTTCTTCTATCCTGACTTTGACTCGCTGTTTCATACTGTATAAAGGTTACTCAACAGCCTCCTCTCTTTTCAAACCACACCTATTTTTTTTAGTATCCCCTTCAGTTTATTCCAATCCACAACAACAACAACAACAACAACAATCATAATAATAATAATAATAATAATAATAATAATAATAATAATAATAATAATAGTAGTAATAATAATACTTACAAACTTACTTCAAATGGCTTTTAAGGAACCCGTAGGTTCATTGCCGTCCTCACATAAGCCCGCCATCGGTCCCTATCCTGAGCAAGATTAATCCATTCTCAATCATCATATCCCACCTCCCTCAAATTCATTTTAATATTATCTTCCCATCTACGTCTCGGTCTCCCCAAAGGTCTTTTTCCCTCCGGCCTCCCAACTAACACTCTATATGGATTTCTGGATTCGCCCATATGTGCTACATACCCTGCCCATCTCAAACGTTTAGATTTAATGTTCCTAATTATGTCAGGTGAAGAATACAATGCGTGCAGTTCTGTGTTGTGTAACTTTCTCCATTCTCTTATAACTTCATCCCTTTTAGCTCCAAATATTTTCCTCAGAACCTTATTCTCAAACACCCTTAATCTTTGTGCCTGTCTCAAAGTGAGAGTCCAAGTTTCACAACCATACAGAACAACCGGTAATATAACTGTTTTCTAAATTCTAACTTTCAGATTTTTTGACAGCAGACTAGATGACAAAAGCTTCTCAACCGAATAATAACAGGCATTTCCCATATTTATTCTGCGTTTAATTTCCTCCCGAATGTCATTAAAATAATAATAATAATAATAATAATAATAATAATAATAATAATAATAATAATAATAATATCTTGGAGCAACAGTAACAAATAAATGACACTCGGGAGGAAATTAAACGCAGAATAAATATGGGAAATGCGTGTTATTATTCGGTTGAGAAGCTCTTATCATCCAGTCTGCTGTCCAAAAATCTGAAAGTTAGAATTTATAAAACAGTTATATTACCGGTTCTTCTATATGGCTGTGAAACTTGGACTCTCACTCTGAGAGAGAAACATAGGTTAAGGGTGTTTGAGAATAAGGTGCTTAGGAAAATATTTGGGGCTAAGCGGGATGAAGTTACAGGAGAATGGAGAAAGTTACACAACACAGAACTGCACGCATTGTATTCTTCACCTGACATAATTAGGAACATTAAATCCAGACGTTTGAGATGGGCAGGGCATGTAGCACCTATGGGCGAATCCAGAAATGCATATAGAGTGTTAGTTGGGAGACCGGAGGGAAAAAGACATTTAGGGAGGCCGAGACGTAGATGGGAGGATAATATTAAAATGGATTTGAGGGAGGTGGGGTATGATGATAGAGACTGGCTTAATCTTGCACAGGATAGGGACCGATGGCGGGCTTATGTGAGGGCGGCAATGAACCTTCGGGTTCCTTAAAAGCCATTTGTAAGTAAGTAAGTAATAATAATAATGATGATGATGATGATGATGATGATGATGATGATGATGATGGTGAATATGATAAAGAAGTTTAATATTTTCCTTGTATCTGTAATGGTTATCAGTTAATCATTTTGTATCGGAAACCAGATCAAAATGTAACCTACAACACATACTGAGAAGCCTTAATTAATCACTTTCAAAGGACTTGGGCCCTTTAAGTGGTTCGTGTAACTGACGATGTTACTTTTCGCACCGTTTTTAGGTTAAATTGCCTGCCTGGAATCCACGATAAAGACAGTCGAAGTGGAATGTAAAATAATGAGCCGACAAGAAAACCGCTTTGTTATCATATCATTATCGTTGGTTGCCTCGTCTATTGTGTTCTAAACAGAGGAAAAAAAGAACCAGCAGCCATATAACAGTTTCAGCACCTAAACTGATGGTTTCGCTAAGAAATAGCAGTTGTGCATACCTGTATGTAAATTCACAGATTTAGATAAGCTAAACAGGAATCTGGCAGATAGCGAAATGAAAGAGAAAGTGAGCAGAAGGGGAGGTGACGTACAGCAGGAGAATTTAAACACAAACACAGGACAGTCTAGTGTTAAGGCTACCGTAATTGACAGTTTCTGTTACCTCCAGAACTCGAGTTGTGGCCCTCAATAGCAGTTAAACTCTTGCACTATATATACATTTACTGCGCACATGTCTGGAGACAGTTATCTCTCTAATTGATCAGCTTCTTATGAAGGCAGACGAGGTACTAGAAGACTGTATTTAAATTACTGCATTATAAGCATTCTAGCGAAGTTAATTTATACTGTAGTTGCATTTGAAGTGCTCCAAGCTGAATGTGTTAGCAACATTAATCAATAGCAACTGCGGGTAAGATGGATAGGTGGACATGACAATAGAAACGGCAGGATATCAGGATACTCTGTCTGTCTGTCTGTGTCACTCACGAGTTGCACTGCAAGTGGCAATTCTTCTTGTTCTCTTAACTTATTCTACGTTACTGTCGACTCAATTAAATGGAGTAAAAATATTGAAAAAGTTTTTGGTATATTAACACAATGGTTCCCAACCTTTTTTGACTGACGACAGACTTTACTGAACGCCCACGATATCGGGACACACTTATTTGTTTTTAATAATAATAAAAATAATGCTTTTCTTCTGGAGAAAAAGACTGTGGAACTCTGTGTAGAATATTTTATAGCGGATCGGGAGATGATTACTGTTCACTGCACGGAATTTTTTTGTCGTTTTTAACCTCCTATTCGTCCAACTAAGACTTCCAAGGTCTAAGCGGAATTCAAAGAAAAATTTTATTAAAAACATAGTTATTCAATTATATTTCGGTTCCATGATGAATAATGCAACAAAAATGTGCCGGAACGTCGTTCCAGCGCGTTCCGCCAAAGAAAACCACTGATAACTTCCATGTAGTGTCGGACATCCAGTGTTGTAGATAGGCCGATGTTAATACGCAATCGAAAATTCTAAAAAAACAAGCAGCAACTTGAGTGGCATTAGAAAAAAATAAAGGTATATGTCAAAAATCCCAACCTACAGAGGTGTGAAAATTATTAGAATAATCTTAATTTTAAAGGTTTTTTAATAGTTCCTTCACAAATATTCATTGAATTGATGAATATTGGTATATATTACTATACTGATGTATGATATATTTACTACTAACAATGCCGGAAAGCATTGTTGTACATTGGTATTTTTCTTATTTTACAATTGTTATGGGAATTCAGAAATTATTATATTATGTTGGTGGAATTGGAAACATAAAAATTTTTATGTGCACAAAACAGATGTATACGTTCATTTGAACCTTCACAACAATGTAAACGCAAAGAACAATTTGTTTATAGCATTTCTTAATTAAGTTTTGATGTTTCCAATTCCGCCAACATAATATTATAATTTCTGAATTCTCATAACAATTGTAAAATAAGAAAAATACCAATGTACAACAATGCTTTCCGGCATTGTTAGTAGTAAATATATCCTACATCAGTATAGTAATATTATATATCAATATTCATCAATTCAATGAATATTTGTGAAGGAACTATTAAAAAAACCTTTAAAATTAAGATTATTCTAATAATTTTCACACCTCTGTATCTATGCTGGATGTCCGATGAAAGATTTTTATTATGGTTTTTGAAAACTCACCTATTTTAAATAATATGAAGTCTGCGCTTTGTGGATTGCACAGAGTTTATCTATACGTGGCCTTATGATTGACAAGTCAACACGTAAATCATCTTCATGATTCAGCAGCTGTTCCTTTGTTTAGATTTCACTACTTTTTATGGTAGAAAGTGCTGATTCACACAAGTATGATATTGAAAGCGACAGTTAGAAACGTCTTTTTAGTTTATTCGGTACCATCGACTGATTTGACAAAAAATTTCCGCATATTAATCACTCGGGAATTTGTTTATATCCATCTCCACGCCACGTAAACCATATTGCAAGTGGGCCTATTAATCACTATATTTAAGAAACGCAGTACGTTTTTGTGAACCCTGGAGGGAATTTTCGTTCACATTATTTGAATTAGTACTGCTGTAACCTAACCCAGAACTTGATTCAGATTGTCTTTTTCGCATCAAAAATTTGTCCATGACTATTACACTCTTACTACGTCATACCACTTTTGACCAATAAAACGGTACGAAAGGACGTATTTCAACCAATCATGGCTGCTTATCGCACAATTTTATCGCGTCCCTAGCATTTGTTTCTTTGTTTGCCAACATTTGAAACTGAGCTGATCTGGACGTCAAAAAAAAAAAAAAATATATATATATATATATATATATATATATATATATATAATTACAAACCACTCCAGTTGATGCACAGCAGTTTCAAATATGACTCGCATTGGCGTTCAAGAACAAGAATTAATAAAAATCACTGATTATACCTATGCATCTTATGAAATCCGATTTACAAATAAATGAAGAGCACCATTCGAAATCCTGAATAAGTTGAATACACCATGTAGGCCTAAATCAACGAGTTCCACTTCTATTACGCACACGTCCAATATAACATCAATTGAATCACCAACCACATTCAAATTTGAAAATTGTACATTTAATAATTATT
Organism: Periplaneta americana; assembly: GCA_025594305.2. Classification (NCBI taxonomy): domain Eukaryota; kingdom Metazoa; phylum Arthropoda; class Insecta; order Blattodea; family Blattidae; genus Periplaneta; species Periplaneta americana. The sequence goes on along the minus strand of JAJSOF020000025.1, from coordinate 17,215,062 downwards.
CCTTTTAACATTATTCATTCGGAAATCCTGAATAAGTTGAATACACCATGTAGGCCTAAATCAACGAGTTCCACTTCTATTACGCACACGTCCAATATAACATCAATTGAACCACCAACCACATTCAAATTTGAAAATTGTACATTCAATAATTATTTATTTTATTTTTATGTCATTATCGTTAATTAAAACTTTTCTAACACTTGTGTATATTAGTTAGGTTATGTTATAGCTTCTGCTATATGATATTATGGATAGTCACGTATCAGAGATTGTTTAATATTAAGATTTATTGAAAATCATCTGTCAAGTGACGTTGATTACTGGAATTCGGATAATTGAAGTGGAATGTTGCATTTTAATAAAAATGAAACTGAATCAACAAAGCCTTCTTGACTAGTAACATTGCCATCGTGTATAATAGATCGAGAACTTCTCGACGAGAAGGCAAGGCATTGCTCACTACTGCCATCTGGCATGCATCTAGCGTAATATTTGTAATGTTGAGATGGTACAATAATACATTTGAAGACAGTTGTATTTTCGTAAGTCAATTAATATTTTATTGTATTGGAGTACTTCGTTACTTCTAATCTTGAAATACTTTCTTCTAATCGTGTAATAGTCAATTAAATCCCACTCGAGTTTTGATTTTCTCTCGATAAATCAAAACGTCTAGTGAGATTACTGTTGATAAAAATCTAAATAAAGCACCTTTGATCAAATATGCCGCACTATCACCCGCTCACACTTACCGTGTATACTGAAAGTGACCAATATATTCCGACGATTATGAACTCTTGTTTTTATTAGTAGAAAGAGCAAAGGAATTACTAAGCACTGTTTCAGGTGTTCACTTCCTTATCGCCAGGCAGAAAAACTGAACTGAACATTGCTGCAGGTGTTCGCTTTTCATTAGTAATGTCTGTACCATATCAAAGACTTCGTTATAAATAAAAATGCGTTTTAAAGAGACTTTCTGAATGGCATAACATTTATTTTTCAATTCCAAAATTTCGCGACACAGAAATATTGTATGTCAAACATAGTATTAAAAAAATGTTAAAGTTATTTTAGTTTATACAACTCACGTTTTATATATTGTTGTTTTTTTCTAAATTCATTTAAAATCGGCGTTTTGTCAAATTTATTTTTGCATTTCTTCAAGGCTTTATCAATAGATTCTCCTTCTCTAACTACTGTAATTAATACATTACTACAAAAATAATGTAAAAATATAATTTGTAGGCATTTTCCGAACAGTTGCCCCTCTAGGTCACCAGACATAAATCCAGCTGACTACTGGTTGTGGGGTTATCTAAAAGAAAAGGTATTTCTTAGTAGACCTACTACACGTGAGGAATTGAAACAGTCAGTATCGGATGTCATTGAAAACATCTCTAGGATTGTGCAGTTTATAGCTTAGAAAAAGACTATTTCTTATTGAACAACAAAGTGGTGGTCATATTCAATTTTTTCGTGTTTCAATAAAATCCCATTTCTTTAGGAACAAATTGGTGTTTTTATTTTTGTGGAATCTAAAAATTTGACAAACCTATTACTATTTCGAAATGGGAACATACTTTTGAATAACCTTATATTTATTAAAACGTTTTTAAACTGGATATAGAATGTAAGAGTAATCAATATCAAAATTTCAAATCATACGTAACTCATTATACAGGGTTAGTTAAAAGTTCCGCACCACCTAAATAACTTTTGAAGCATATGGTTCAGTGACATGAAACTTGGTATGTGAGGAATAACCATATACTAAGGACTCAATAATGGTATTAACGAGTTTTTTATACTTCCGGTTTAACCGTAAGTAACTCCAACTCTCTTATTTTAAATGGAACACCCAATATATTATTTTATTTTTGAATAGTGCTCATTAAGAGCTTTTCAAAAAGTACCCACACCCGATACTTCTGTACAAATTCAGTGTTGCTAAGTCAAGAAAACAGAAAAGTGTATCGAATATTAAAATAATAAAATACTCCTTCCGTAACAAAAACAAAACAAAGCTAGCTCACCTTCTAAATTATGTGTTCAAATTGGTAGCCCTCAGCTGCTTTACAATGTGTCACTCGATCATAGAAACCATTTAAGGAATGATTTAACCAGGCTTTAGGAATATCTTGCACCACTTCCATTTTTATTTAGCAACACTGAATTTGTACAGACGTATCGAGTGTGGGTACTTTTTGAAAAGCTCTTAATGAGCTTTATTCAAAAATAAAAAATGTATATTGGGTGTTCCATTTAAAATAAGAGATTTGGTAATATCATTATTGAGTTCTTAGCATGCGGTTAACCCCACATACTAAGTTTCATGTCACTGAACCACATGCTTCAAAAGTTATTTATAATTTTATATCAACACTTATTCTGATTTTTTGGTCATCCAGAAGTTTATATTTTAATTCTTCCTGGATTCGGTATAATTTTACATATTATTTGCCATGAAAGAGGTAAAAAGGAAGCTTTTGGAAATCTAGGAATAATTTTTGCTCCAACAGGAATTAAAATTTTTAGTTGACTAGCTACCGTATACGGATCACAATTATCTTATAGAGCACCTTGTTTATGATCATTAGGATTTGTGGTGCGGGACTTTTAACTAACCCTGTATATACTGTACAACACGTTCTCAAAAGGGATAACTTTTTATGATATGAAGTATATGGAGTTGTAAAAAGACATTTATTATCAATTTCTTAAATTTGATGTTTTCGCATTAAGCTATATTTGGTCAAGAAAGTCACTGTCATCAAGCATCAATAGAATGTTTTAAAGAGGAACAAATTATTCTGCTATTATTCTATGTGATGGTAATTTAAATTCATAAAATTAACTATTACACGAACCTTTGTATTGTAAATATGAATGTTGAGGCTTTTTACATAAATTATTCTCAAGAAACGTTTTTCAACTTTTTCGATCTGTTGTCTATACGGTTCACAATAAGGGGAGAAATTAAACTAGCATACTCTAATTTTGCACGAACTACACAATTGAAGAACGATATCAAATTATTGATGTTTTTTTATTAATCTTAACAAGTGAATTATTTGGCTTAGTTAAATGAAAGTGTTTAATTCGTCTTTTTTTCTAGGAGCAAAGGACAGTTTTCTGTGTTTATATATACATTTCTGTGTTCACTAGGTATTTTATGTGAAATTAATGTTCGAGGTACGAAAAAGAAAAATTGTAACATTTTGACATGAAAAGTTTACTTTGATGTCACTCGTGGTACCATGGAAACAGAAGTGATAAGATGAACTCTGCACCTCGTAGAAAACCACGCGGTCTGTTCCGCTTCTTTAAAAAATTTCCATGGCTATTTAATGCGGCGAAAAATCGCCAAAAATGTTGCCCGGAGTCCTATATCAAGGACGCGATTTTTTCACGCGTCGTAAATCTACTGTATCTCAACTTTACTCCACTACCGGAGGAAGCAATGTTACGCATTTTATCGCCCTTCAGAACATATGTCCCCTACCGGGTTTGAACCCGCTAACCTCGAATACAACGGCCGACATAGTAACCGTAAGACCACCGCGCACAACGCCATCCTAAACAATGAAGTCCCACGGAGTTGAATTCAAAGTTTATGTGCTGGTTGAAATGTTGGATTAGGAAGATAACATCCGCGTTAATATGATCGTGTGCAGAAATGCCAGGAAATTTGTCACGACCCAGCAGGATGTGTTTTACGTCTAAAGCGTGACGAAGAAGAGGGAAATAATAAGAAAATGCAGAAAAATAAGAAGAGAAATAATAAGCAGTATAATGGCTTTTCATTATATGAGGAGTCGGCAAACTGAGACAACGCTAAAGAGAAAAGTTTTAAACTAACCTGAAGTTCGTGAAGTTGGCAACCGCCTAACCATTGTGGTTCGTACCAGCGATTGCGCCAAGAATGACATTATGTGGAAAATAACATGGATATGCGAATAGCAACTAATTCAGTGTATAAATTGTAATTCTACAACAGAAAAAAGTAAATATGAAATAAATAAGTAAATATATATGCAAGTAAACAAATGAATGAATTCATCCATTCACAGCTTTCTACCCAAGGGCAGGTCTTCCACTGCAAGTCCAGCATTCTCCAATCTTTCCTATTTTCTTTCGTTACTATCCATATACCTCAATGTTGTCGATCATCTGATATCTTCTTCCGAACGAATAAATAATAGGTTAACTAAATAAATAAACCGTAGTATAAATAAATACATAAGAATCTAGGCCTATATATACATTATTATATACTCAATAAATAAATAGATAAATAGTTCTACATAGATAAATAATAGGAAAATATTTGGGGCTAAGAGGGATGAAGTTACAGGAGAATGGAGAAAGTTACACAACACAGAACTGCACGCATTGTATTCTTCACCTAACATAATTAGGAACATTAAATCCAGACGTTTGAGATGGGCAGGGCATGTAACACGTATGGGCGAATCCAGAAATGCCTATAGAGTGTTAGTTGGGAGACCGGAGGGAAAAAGACCTTTAGGGAGGCCGAGACGTAGATGGGAGGATAATATTAAAGTGGATTTTAGGGAGGTGGGATATGATGATAGAGACTGGATTAATCTTGCTCAGGATAGGGACCAATGGCGGACTTATGTGAGGGCGGCAATGAACCTCTGGGTTCCTTAAAAGCCAGTAAGTAAGTAAGTAAGTAAGTACGTACATAGATAAATAATAGGATAAACTAAAAATCAATTAATCTGTAAATGAGTGAATAAATAAATAAATAAATAAATAAATAAATAAATATTGGTCTTATTTTATATCTTCCAAAATTGATGAGGCTGTATTCAGGTTGTACATTGTCTCTAAAAAAACTATTTTCTGCGGTACAAAAATTCTGTGTGAACGGAAGCCTGCAATACTTCTGGTGATAATATCTTATCACCTTCTATATCATCAAGTTTATACCTCGTTAACAGATCACCTACGGTGCCCATCCCACAGGAACGGCGGAACAGTATCATTTTTCATTCTTCAATTGGAAGCCACAACACATAAACACGGAGGATTTATATATTCGTGATCATTCCTTGTATCACATCAGTCAATGTAACCGCAATGTTAAGGCACCTCATTTGCTGTACACGTATAAAATTGGTCTATTTGTGCTTCATGGACAGGAGGAAGGCTAGCTATAAAAATAGTAGCAAGAAGAAGCATTCACGTCCCATACATCTCTCGCACAGTAATTGCTTTGTACTATGTATATTATGTTTCGTCTTGAATCATTGAACCTCTTAAGTTGTGACATTTATTGTTCTTTGAGTAAGAAAACTCCGCGATCTGGGACAATGCTACTTGCTCGCATGAGAAAATCTCTACAATAAATAAACACGGGCTTAACAACTTCGCATGCACTTCCACTCGCATGCCATCCGTTCCGGAGCCTTTACATCCCCTTTTTTCATCTTATTCTCTGACTTTTGACCTGCTGCTGATGCGTGATGTTCCTTTTTTTCTCTCTGACATCATTCTAATCCCTGCTCAGGCAGGTGAACATGAAAGAGCAGAAAAAAACTCTTAAGAAGTATTAGAGGGCTGCAGTGTGAGTCAGGCTTTCTCTCCAATTGTTGTATCGCACAAGGCGCGGGGTTCGGTTTCAGAATACTCGCTATATGTTCGGGATCGCCCAGTGCAGCGTTTCTCAAACTATGGTCCGCGGACCGCCTGTGGTCCTCGAGTTCTGCCCTTGTGGTCCTTCAAAAAAAAAAAAAAAAGACAGAAGTAAAAATAAAATTCAAACGAATTGCGTATCACACTATAGCTGGAAATCTCAGAGTTTGGAAATGACACATGGCAATCGCCTTTCACTTTTTCTCCTAGTACTAATACACTCAGGGACAAAAAAAAAAAACCGAACACTTCTATATGTGCTTGTATTTTGTTGCCAATTATTTCAAAATGAAACAAAACACATTTAAACAAAATAATGTTTCATTTAGCACCTTATACGACAACATTGGAAAAAAAAAATCTCTGATGAGAAAATTTACAAAAAATTACAAAGGGTTTATAACTATGGCATCATTTGGTCTGTCTGTTTTTTCATTTTATGGTGCCTTAAACATTAAAAACTCTTTTTAGTAACGGGTATTACCCCATCTGGCTTGAATAACTGCATCCATACGTCTTGGCATGCTCTCAATTTGGTTAGCAATGTCTTCTTGAGGAATAAGTTCCCATTCTTCGCCAAGTGCTCGCCTCAACTCTTCTAACGATTCTGGTCTCGATCGTCTATTCTTAACACGCCGTCCCAGCATTCCTCACATGTGTTCAATTGGGTTCATGTCTGGACTCCTTGCTGGCCATGGAAGAACATGGATTCCCACTTCTTGGAGATAATCTCCGACAGCATGGGCAATATGCGGCCGTGCATTATCATGCATTAAAACAAAATTATCGCCTACAAATTGGCCAAATGGCACAACATGATCAGCCAAACATTCATTTATATACCTATCAGCTGTTAGTCTTCCATTTTCAACAAAAACCAACTCTGTACGAGCATCCGTACACACTCCTGCCCAAACCATCACTCCACCACCTCCATACGGCACATTTTCGGAAATGCAACACTGTGAAAATCGTTCACCCCTCCTTCTCCAAACTCTTTCACGTCCATCAGGTGAGCACAGATTGAAACGGGACTCATCGGTGAACAGAACACAGATCCACTGTCCATTTCTCCAATCCCTGTGATCATTTGCAAAACGCAGTCGTTCAACTCGATGCATCCTGAGAAGTCTGGGACCAGCTGCAGGTCTACTTGATATCAGTCCACTTGCTTTAAACCTCCTTCTAACTGTTTTGACCGAAATTGGGCGTCCATGCATGTTAACAAATTGATGGGCTGCCCTAGTAGCTGGCAGGTTGCGCTCCCTAAGAACTCTCAACACCATATACCTGTCTTCATTTGGATTTGTAGCTCTTGGACGACCCGAACCTGGTCTTCTGGTATATTCTAGGGTCTCTCTATACCGTTTTATGGCATCATGGGTTGTGCTTCTAGCCATATTCATAACATTTGCAATGTAACGTACACTGCGTCCATCATCGTAAAGGGCTACAGCTCGAGCCACATCTTCAGGTCGCATCTTGTTTTAAGACAAATGTTACAACCCCACTTAAACTCAGAAAATGTAAAAATAAAGAAATAACGAATGATAACGATAATGAAGCACAAAATGGTTGAGACGAAATTGTTATAGCTGAAACTCCGAAAGCAAAATTGGAATATTTGGTTGTAATGACTTGTTTATAAAACAAAAAACAATCAACAATGTATACACGTCTCCATAACAACAGATGGCTACCATAATATTGTATGAGAAGATAATGTTTTGCAAAATACCAGCAAATATTAAAGTGTCCGGTTTTTTTGTCCCTGAGTGTATTTTATGAAATTTCTTACTCTACCCGTCTACCAACTTTCCACTCTACTCTCAGCAACAAAAGAGGGATTTAAAGCACTATGAACGTGGTGTTTCTCGCCATCTTCTCCTGCATATCTGGCGCCGAGCCTGTAACCCAGCCAGGGACCACCCGAATTCATAACAGAGGAACCTTTTCATGTATTGATGACTTTCTTAATAGTTTTGCCGACACCCAGTCTGCACATTGAAATGGGCACATACTGTACGTCGTATACCAATAATAGGACATGCAAAATTGCATTTTTACTTGTTGAAAATCGGTCATGTTTCTGCATTAATTTTTTTATTTGTTTTTCCAGATGACGATATAAGAAATTTTAGACTCCGCCTATTTTAAAATACGACAGGTTTACTTTTTACACGCACGTGTTTCGTCTCTAAGTGCCGTTTCAATTTTGCGGGTTTCATACACTCGTTTAAAGCACTTTGTAACAAACAACGCACCGAGATTTTGGTTCACTCTCATTGCCACACAAAGTAAATCCAAGTTCCAAATAACTGTTGTCATATTTACGAAAGTATTTTTTCTTTGAATAGCTACCACTAGGACTAGATATTTTTTTAATGACACTATAATTAATACATTTTTTCACACACAGCTTCTAAACTATTAGCACTGCCAAAATGAAGCTATCTTCATGTTCCTTTCTTTTCAAAGATCCGGATCGAAGCCAGTTTCCATTATTTACAGGGGCGTATTTTGCGGGCTACCGGGGCTACCGGCGGTAGCCCAAGGAAATTACAAAAGAAAAAGTTTATAATATAACATAATGTAATAATTTTGTATTATTAGTTTTACCATAGTAATTAAAATTAAAGTAATTGTTAGATATATTTTGTGTAATAATAGGGTCAGCGGTAGCCCAAACCCTTTAACCAGTATACGCCACTGATTTATAATGAACACTATTCAACAGAGACATGGACAACTACTAGCGTAAGAACGATTTCAAACAACTAACTGCTAACAGGCAAGCGATGAATCAACAATGCACAGACCTTGTTATAAGTTATTTGTGATTGACTACAAAAATATAATTACAAATTAATTCTATTTTAAAATATAAGTATACTTACTTACTTACGTACAAATGGCTTTTAAGGAACCCGAAGGTTCATTGCCGCCCTCACATAAGCCCGCCATCGGTCCCTATCCTGTGCAAGATTAATCCAGTCTCTATCATCATATCCCACCTCCCTCAAATCAATTTTAATATTATCCTCCCATCTACTTCTCGGTCTCCCTAAAGGTCTTTTTCCCTCCGGTCCTGGTATTAAAATATGCTATAAAAATGATAAATTTGCTTTCGAAGGGAACAAGAGTAAGGTGGTCCGCGGAACTTTTCTGACTTTAAAAAGTGGTCCCGACTTCAAAAAAGTTTGAGAAACGCTGGCCCAGTGGGATGTGATCTGTCACACTTCCAAATCTCGGTGGGTGTGTGGTAGCGTGGTGACTTATTACATAGTCCCCGATGTACGTTATCACAACCACCTTTCAACAGACTGAAATAGTCTACTAGGTGCAATTTACGTTTGTCCTAACATATCACAACCGTTTCTTCGTTCCACTTCTGCAGAAACAATGAACACATATTTGAATTATTTTACACAACCATTATCTATCTCAAAATCTGTATCATTATTATAAATTTCATGATTTCATTGTTTTATCGGCATATTATTAAGCGGAATCATTTAATTCGTAAAGATTATTTATTTATTTATTTATTTATTTATTTATTTATTTAACCTGGTAGAGATAAGGCCATCAGGCCTTCTCTTCTCCTCTACCAGGGGATTACAACTACAATATTAAGAATACAATTACAATTATAATTACATTTAATATTAAATTTACGTATACAATAAAAATCAAAGTACTAAAAGATTAACTGATTAATAAAAGCTAGACAGTTTATTGCAAAAGTTAAGAAGAGAGAAGCATTTCTTTTATTGATTAAGTACAAATTAAACCTACTCTACGCAGTAAGAAAATGCTTAATAAGTTTGCTTTTGAACGCTACTAAATTCTGACAGTCTCTGATGTCACTGGGTAGGGTATTCCACAAGCGCGAGAGCGAGATTGTGTATGATGATGAATACGATGATGTCTTATGTGTTGGTATGGCTAGTATGCGGCTATTTTGCGTGCGTGTGAAGAGATTATGATATGATGACAGGTAACTGAAACGGAAGGCAAGGTAGGTAGGTGTAGAGGTGTGAAGGACTTGGAAAAGGAGAACAAGATAATGAAAATTTCTACGTTCGTTAAGCCGCAGCCAGTTTAGAGTTTGGAAGGATGGGGTAATGTGGTCAGCGCGACGGACATCGCAGACGAAGCGAACACAAGAATTATGAACACGTCGTAATCTTTGCGACTGGTTGACATTGAGGTTGGTCAGTAGAAAATCGCAATAATCGAAGTGGGGCATTACTAGTGTTTCCACTAGTATTTTCTTGAGTGATAGCGGGAGAAATTTTCGAATTTGTTTAAGGAATGTAGTATGGAAAGCACTTTTTTGGTAATATGGGTTACTTGGTTATTCCAGTTTAAATGCGTGTCAAAGTAAACTCCAAGGTTTTTAACACAGGAAGCAAAAGGGATTATTGTGTCGTTTAACTTGACTGGAAGAGCAGGAGTAATGTTGCATAATAGACGTTGATGTCCCACTAGGATTGCTTGTGATTTTCTTGCATTGAGAGTAAAACCAAACTTTCTGGCCCATGCAGATATAGATTCAAGGTCCTCGTTAAGATTTTGTATTGTGTCAATGAGTGAGTCAGGGGTTGTATGGATATATATATGGATATATATATATATATATATATATATATATATATATATATTTGTAAATCGTCTGCGTAGAGGTGTAAAAATCTATTGTATATCTATTATGCCATGAATTTCGCTATCTCCATAAACATCTGGCCTTGCTCATATCCTATCAAACATTTAATTTCTTTAACAGTAATCCTGTTTCCTACTGGATCTTGTCAGGATAATATTTTTGTAATTTTACAGTTGGTAACGCTGGTCGAAAGTATATATTTTTATTTTATGTGTGCATTTCCACCTATAGTCAGTTCTCTTAATTAGTAATTAAAACCTAACCATCTGTGCGAAAGGAAATGTTTTTTCTCGTTAGTTTGGTGCAATTTTTCAATTTTTATGTCAATTAATTTCATTCAGACAGGTAATAAATAATGCGGGTGTTAAGAGGAGCGCTTCTCACACCATGATTGATTGATTGATGTTTTCTCTAATGTCTGTACTAAATTGTATAGCGGACTTGAACACTTTGACTTTTCGGAATTGAAGGACCCACTTAAAGCATTCACTTCCGTTTGTTCATGATGATGACTTAACTCTGAAGCCACCGGCGTAGCTCAGTCAGCTAAGGTGCTTGTCTGCCGATCCGGAGTTGGGCTCGGGCGCGGGTTCGATCCCTGTCTTCGTTTATAAACTGTTTGGGTTTTTTCCGAGGTCTTCCCCAACCGTAAGTCGAATGTCAGGTAATCTATGGCGTATCCTGGGCTTCATCTCGCTATCACCAATCCCATTGACGCTAAATAACCTAGTAGTTTATACAGCGTTGTTAAATAACCAAGTAAGGAAAGAAACTTTTATGGCAAGGCTTGTGCTTTCGCGTTTCAAAATCCAGTTTATAAAGGATAGGGCGATAAATTACTTTTGTGCGAGATCGTGCATATTTGCTTGCTTTCCGCACAAAACCAATACGCGGTAAGTGTGAAATACCACATTCAGTATTCCCAACGTAACACACATAACAATTTCCCTATTCTTACCGCTTAAGCGTCATATTCATTTTACTGCTTTAGGCTTTTAACATATTATTTTTAAAGACGTTCAATATAGTAATAATTATAAATTGGAAACTTACCACTGCAATTTCACCTAAATTGCACTGTTAATTATTGTTTTTAAATATTTGCAAAAATTAAGTAAACTCTACAACACCACAAAAGTTACTGAATTTGTAATGCAAGTAACACTAAGGAAGCCGTGAAAAAATCAACAAGATTCCAGACTCATCATAGACTGGAGGAAAAAAAAGACAGACGTATATCACGGCCTGCTGCAGTATAGTAAACACAGAAAACATTTTATAGGAACAATGTTGAAGATAGATATATTTGTTTTCCAAAGTTGCCGTCATTGAACAGAAACCAAGATGGAGATTTCATTGCAACTAATTAGAAATTCGTCTTTCAGGTATGTAATAAACTATCTTCGCACAAAATAATGTACGATACACGAGCGGTATGTTTGTTTTCATGTTCTCGGAAATTAAAAAAGCTCAACTACGTTTCGCTTTTTCAATCTTTTCCTGGAACATGAAAACATCAACATACCGCTCTTGTAACGTATATTACTATTGTATTCAAGTTTCAATGAATGTGGCAGTATAGACGCACAACCAAGACACGACTCAGATATCTGCACTCATTGTACTGTTACTTAGCAACACAGTACCTTTGCTTTCGGGTATTAGGTATTACGTTCGTGGCGTTTTTGTTCATCACAACTCTGGGTTGCTAGGAGATAGTTTAACGTTTGTCATTTATCATTTGCTATTTGAAGTGTTGTGCTTCTAAATATGCCTTGAATTTTGCGGTCTTGAAGAAAGTTCGTGCTATATGTGGGCAAAAGAAGACTTAGAGTCAAGTGAAAAAAAAAAAAAAATACTTCAGACATATACTTTTGTTTGAGTTTAACAGAGGAGCTAAGGCAGCGGAGGCGGCTTGAAATATTTGTGCTGTGTACGGGGAGAATGCCATCAGGGAAAGTACAGCAAAAAATTGTTCTATCGTTTCAACATACAACATTCCGTGCAAACGTTAGTGTTCATCCACAGAAGATGATGTTATGCGTTTGGTGGGATAAAGAAGGGATCATGTATTATAATATTCCGAGGAATATAGCCATAACTGCTGATATTTATTGCCAAGAACTCTGATGCATTGCTACAGTAATTGAAGAAAAGCGACTGGGAAGAGTGCATCAAGTGTTGCTTCAACTCTATAATGCATGCCTGTAATTTGCTAACATGACGAAAGCATCTGTCCGAGAGCTTGGTTGGGAGGTAATTCTACATCTCCCATATTTTCCCGTTCTTACGCCCTCAGATTTTCACCTTTTCCGTTCCCTGTGTTGCAATCTTAAAGGAAACTGCTTTGATAACGAAGATGCTTTACAAACTTGGCTTGACGGTTTCTTTAACTCCAAACCTGCGGATTTCTTTAGATGCTGAACCTCAAAACTACCCCAGCGTTGAAAGAGTGTCATAGATAATGTAGGAGAATATGTTATTGATTAATTTCTGTTTTCTATTCATTCTTAAATAAAACTTTTATTACAGCAAAAAAAAAAAAAAAAAAGCCACGAACTTTTAATGAACCCAATATATCAGTAAAATAATTATATTTTATTTATTTATTTATTTATTTATTTATTTATTTATTTATTTATTTATTTCACCTGGTACAGATACCATCAGGCCTTCTCTTCCCCTCTACAGGGGATTACAATGACGTTTTTCTTTTGAAAAATATCTACGAAGTGAGACAAGTGTTCTACAGGCTTGGACATCACACACTTACTCCATTAGTTTTAAGATCCTTCGCAAGAATTCGAGATCACTCTTCTTTTAAAAAATTTCCATTCCAATATCTCCTCTTGTAGACCTATTGTCACCATTAAGCTAGAAAAATTGATTATCTTGAACTAGACTGATTCAGAATTCGTACAGAAACGTATGGGCTGACTTACAAAAGACATTGAATTTGCTCTTACGATGGACTCAATTGCATCATCGTCATCGCCATCGTCGTTCTCGTCATCCTCATCATTTCCTGTTTTAGGAGTCCTGGCTTCTTGTTGTCTTAATTGTTAATTCAGTCGTCACAACTTATCTTTCCTTTAAAGCTAAGCTGATGTGTAGAAACTCTTTGGGTGTATATATTTTCCGCTCTAATGTTAAAAGTACAGGGTGTTCACATGAAACCTCCACAACTTCAGACGTAAATAACAAATTATTGAGACATGATATCTGGATGCGGTTTTATGCATATTAATCAAAAACTGAAAATTTGTATGGGTATTTAGTGTTTATTTTTTTTTACGAATAGTAGGTTATTTTACGACGCTTTATCAACATCTTAGGTTATTTAGCGTCTGAATGAGATGAAGGTTATAATAAAAAGAACATTTAAAAATCCAACAAAGTTCCCATAAAAATTTTGACAGTTTCTGATTAACATGCTGAAAAACGCATCCGGATATCGTGTCTCAATAATTCGTTATTTACATCTGATATTGTGAAGGTTTCATATGGACACCCTGTACTTTTTACGCGCTGACATAACACTCACTTTTTAACACTTTTCCCTAGCAGTACAAGATCTACAGCACTTTTAGGAATGCTGTCTAAGAAATCTATTGCACACATCAGCTTAAAATTGTAAATTTAGTTAAACCTCTTAATTTTGAAAACGTAACGGATATCTACGTCTCGTTATGGTTTTTATTTTCTTGCACTTCCTAAGAAAAAGAAGAAATTGTATTGGATAATATCCGAAGGAATGTAGACGAACAAAAATCGAAATGTATTTCCCAGAATTGTTTTCATTGATACTTGACGAACAGTGCACAATCCGTTTGTTGCATTTCTGTTCCCGGAACATTATCGCTTGCTGTATCGTAATTTGTCACGGAATATTGATGACGCAATAAATCATGTTCTCAGCCCGTGAGCAAGATCGTCCCGCGCAATAAAGAGCCATAATATTTCAACGGACGATCTTCATTTAAACTTTGTCAACGTATAAATCAGCAGGGCAGTGTGTGACCGGCAGGCGAAACATCCAGCGACTCTTTTCTTGTACGTCAGATGTAGATTATCCACGGCAGCTGGATCAGGTAGCTGTACACTTCTTGCAGGCAGAACCTGTATGAGCTATTCCAACTCAAATCGACCGAAATATAGAGAAAATTTACCTTGCAATTTTTAAATACAATGAAACTTTTTCTGTTCGTAAACAACTGTGATACAATGCTTTTTGCAAAGTTTGAGGCATCAGAACTTCACAGTGTTTAAATTAATAATATTTAAATTTATAGTATTTTCATAAAATTAGCAACTTTAAACTGTTGTGGCTCCGAAACCCTTCCACCCAATGATCAAAATAATGGGTTATTTTGATGCTGAGAAGTTAAACTTTATATTGACATGTAAACAGTTTTTCTTATTTTTTATGGAAATGGAGAAATGTAGATTTTTCAAATATATGGTTACATTCCGCATTGAAAGTACAAATAAACACATTTTTTACTGGTGGTACGTTGATAAGAATGTATTGAAAATATCAAATAAAGAAAATAAATAGTACGCGCGTGAACTAACCAGCCGACTGTGAGGCGGGAGCTAGCCGAGTGAAGCAAGGCCAGTAGACATAAACACGTGATGTGTCGTCTAGCAGTCATGGCTGTGCTAGCTTTATCACAGGTTTTCATAAACACAGGAGTAAAATGACACCCAACGCTCGCTTATCTTCAGCTCTCGGCCAGTGCGTGCGGTACTGCGCCGTTCAAGTCTAGGTGTGTGAAAATCATCTATTTAATACCCTCAAAACTTATTGCCGAGCCACTAAGCAAACAATGCCGAATCCCTCTTAATAATGCATGGTTTTTTCCTCAATATTTTTTTACATTTTTACAAATGGCCAAAAAGCCTAAAATCAAGTAAAATCAGACTATCTGTCTCTCTGTGTACAATAAAAATAAGGATTACTTCGTAACATAACCTACCAAATGTCAGCTTCAAAATAAGCTCTCGTTCAAAATCTGCAGTAAATGGTTCCAGAGTTCTGAGCGCTGAAAGAGGCTTGTTTTTATAAAATACGCTTAATTTGTCGCTCAATAATACGAAAACCGTTTGACTTTGGATAGTATATTTTTGAAAATGCACTCCCCTCAGCACCTTGTATAAGTAGGGAAAAAATTAGAGTATAAAAAAATACGAGGTTTTTTACTGATCGATTTCATATGGAATAGCCAGTATGAACTATGTCCTGCCGTAGATCAGTCTCAATCTGTACCAACATGAAAACAATAACAAAGTATTGCTTACTGAGTCATTGATACTACTTTCGGATTACTTGTCTTATTTCTGTTACAATGCACATAATATTCAGCTCTAGTGGCAAGATGCATGGACAAGTTTCATCTGGATGGATGGTAAAGGGGCTGTTACTGACGGTGCTATAGTTGTATGATGAAATGATAGGAGATCGGAGCAAAATTCTGTTCGAGACAGCGATATGACTTGAACATATTGTAACCTTTTAGTCATTAATATACTTTAATTGAATTAATCTACTTGATATTAATTGCACAAAATTGTATAGCTTAATGAAAGTATGCTTGTAAATTGAATTTTTCTGCTTACTTTGTATTGTATATGTTTGTATAGTTTTGGCCGATTAAATCGCGTAAAATATAAAGTTTAGGTTTCTACTTATCCTTAAAATTTTGACGTATAACGCCTATATTCGACATACATGAATAGAAACAAATTCTGTGCTGTATCAGGGCTTTGTCGGCACGTAGAATACGTTACCCAATTTTGAGAATGAAACTACAGTTGTGTTTTTTATTTGATTGTTTAACGACGCTGTATTAACTACTACGTTATTAGCGTCTATGGAATTGGTGATAGCGACATGGTATTTGGCGTGATGAGACCGAGGATTCGCCATAGATTACCTGACATTTGTCTTACGGTTGGAGAAAATCTCGTTAAAAACCCAACCAGGTAATCAACCCAAGCGGGAATCGAACTCACGCCCTAGCGCAACTCCGGATGAGAAGACAAACGCCACTGCTGTGTTAATGCATTATTATTATTATTATTATTATTATTATTATTATTATTATTATTATTATTATTCATTTGTAGTTTTCTACGTAAGGGCAGGTCTTTCATTGTAAACCCAGCATTCTCAAACCTTTCCCATTTTCTGCCTTCATTTTAGCATCCGCATATGATCATATAAATATCTTAATGTTGTCTTAAAACTTCAATTTGTTTTTTGAAAATAAATTAAAAAATTAAGTATTTTTAATATAATTGTTTTGCCAAAGTTAAGTTCTTTAAATATTCACCTAAAAATAAATTTTCTGCAGGAAAGTTTGTATTATGCAATAATAAGGGAATGTGCAAAATTTCATTACTTTATATCTCAAATAATTTCTGAGAAAATGTTCCTTCTTTATTAAAAATTTGATATTTCGGATAACAAGTCGTAAAGTTTGGATATGTATGCCACATGATTAATTATTTTTATCTCTGTGAACAATAACAACAAAAACAACAACAACATGAATTGTTTATAGCGAACGAAATAATTGGTAAATCAATTATTCTAAATCCTGAAAAAAAAAAAATCATTTTTACAATATATTTTCTTGTCCAAGTCTGTCTCCAATCTTCTTACTAGAACTGCTCTGTGGTTCTTCTTGATTGAAACCCATTTAGACTAACATTTGGGTCGTAAAATTTTGTGCAGAAATTCCCAACAGTATGTAATATTTTTTTGACTTGTTTTTATAAAATGTGATATTTGGTCAGTTTGTACATGCATTTTCCCTTAAATCTTACAAAAAATTGCATCTATTCATCTTAATTCCATAACCGCAATTCCTGTAGCTACAGATGTTACACGAAATCATAGGGATATCCCCTGTCACTTTATAGTAGTGCCTTTTTGGGGCGCTTCAAGTTTGCTGGGACCTATAGGCGTGACGCCTCATACACCGGACGTGTCCTGATAAAATAAGTTTACCTGTCGGAGTATTTTAGGGCAGACGAAAGTGTTCGCTCTCTGTAATTTCTTCATGTAGGGACACAAAAAGTGTCCAGCAGTTTCGTGTCCCATATTACATGTAAGAGAATTAGGAATGGGCATGCAAGTGACGATATGCTATCTAACAGAACTCCTCGAACCAAAATAACCTCTAGCTTTTTGCTTTCTTCACTTTTAAGGATGTATTGTATTAGAAGAACATTAATCAAAATTTCATTTACGCAGGAATCTAGCTTAACGAGATCGGTAAGATTTTCATTGCAGTTAAATGAGTAGTTTTGACATTTACTCCACGACATCTACGCATATTTGTTACATCACGCATTTTCTGTCGCGGGTTGCCACATATTTCAGCTTCTTAAGATTTGGCTAAACAAATTTTGGTGTTTTTATCGCCATACAAACCATTGAATGAGAGACTATTCGTCTTCTTACAGGTATGAAGGCCAAGGAGAAATTTCTTACATCTTTTTGTGAGTTTAATGTGGAGCCAGATATGATCTCTGAAAACACAGACCTGCAAAATTAAGAGTCATAAAATCTTTTCTAACAATTTATACTACATTTATGGTTTCTTGGGGTGATAAATACGAAACTGAGCTCCGATTTTCTCCATCGTGTACCATTTTTCCACAACTTGCATTGACACTTTTAGCAATATTAATGTAGCATTACTGAATTTAATATGGGACAGTGATGAAGTGGAACATGTATTACTGTAGCGAATATTAAAATGTATTTTACAAAAACTATTAGATTTTCATAATTAACAACTGGCATTTAGTCAAATGCTTTGTTTCTTGTTTAGTCAACTGTCCGAAGACAAGTCTGAATCTCAGAATAATACCAAGAAGGCACCACTTATGAGGCAACTAGGCCAGGAGATAATGGGGTAGGGTGGCCAGCTCCTTTCCTCCTCCATTGCATACATGGCTGACTAGCTACATTACACTAATCAGACTTAAGGGAACCAGGTAGTGATTAGAGGTCAAAAATCCGATTTCTTATTTTGTGTTTTAAAAAAGTACAAAACTTGCTCTTTAAAACAATACAAATACTCTGGGAGGTATTTCTGGAGGTAAGTCCTTTAAATAACCTCTTTAAATTTGACTGTGCATGTAATTCATATATCCTTCTGTTTTTTAAATGCAGTTTTCCATAAGTTGACATTTTTCAAACGTAAGTGCATTTTTCTCTGAAACTTCTGAATCAATTTACATAAAATTTTTACAGTGTTTTCTGCAGCTTGTGTACTACATAGTAAACCTACGGGTTTAAGAATATCGCAGACATAACACGAGAAAAAATACATTGAAAAAAATTGCAAAAAATGTTAAATAAAGTTCAATATTCTTCTGTTTCACTAGGGGTGAAATATTTAACTAAATTTTGCTTTAGTATTTACACTACACATTACTATATAATTTAAAAAAAAATGCAAGGTATATGAGTGAAGATTATAGAAAATAATGTGCACCTGAAGAATGAGGTACATTTAACAAAGTGGGAAAACAGGTTATCAGTTAGGGCCTTTCTTTTGCACTTGGATACGAAACTAATTAGTTGTATTTTATACCACTGAATTCAGAATGATTGATTGTATCACACGGCAATTTTTATTCCACTCTGAACACTAAAAGCCTAGAAATATAGAACTAAACTTTTGTACTGAAATTTTTTAATCTCACAGGCATCACTACCCAGTTCCCTTAAAATGTATACAAACAGTAATTGTTCTTTCTCTGACACATATCGTCAAGTGAGATGTACTGCTTGATAATAGAAATACGTATCAGTCAGAACCTCAATCAGAGGAATACATGCTTTATACCGCCTTTTTCTCTTCTTGGTGAAGTTGCGTTTGTTGCTTTTCCTCTTGTGTGTGGTTCAAGAAATGTGCTTTGTGGATAGTGGTTTTGTTCCCAGTGATTGTTTCTTGCTCTGCTGTCCTATTCAGAGAGGAATATAGAAACTTAGTAAACCCAGCCTACTGATCAAGAAGCATACACATCTCTTTCAATTCTCCACAGATCATCCAATTACGATATTTATATTTTATCTTTATAAGAACCAGTTCAAGTCCTCCAGCTTGGGGGTTGGGCCAGAACAATGGAAGGAGTCCATAATCGTACCTATTTTTAAGAAGGGGGACAAGACTAACTGTAGTAACTTTCGAGGAATATCACTTTTGTTGATGTCGTACAAAATTTTGTTGAATATCCTTTTGAGAAGATTAACTCCATATGTAGATGAAATTATTGGGGATCATCAGTGTGGTTTTAGGCGTAATAGATCGACTATTGATAAGATTTTTTGTATTGAACACATATTGGAGAGTCGACCTGGTTGGCAAGTTGGTATAGCGCTGGCCTTCTATGCCCAAGGTTGCGGGTTCGATCCCGGGCCAGGTCGATGGCATTTAAGTGTGCTTAAATGCGACAGGCTCATGTCAGTAGATTTACTGGCATGTAAAAGAACTCCTGCGGGACAAAATTCCGGCACATCCGGCGACGCTGATATAACCTCTGCAGTTGCGAGCGTCGTTAAATAAAACATAACATCCATATTGGAGGAAAAATGGGAGTATAAGAGTACAGTACATCGGTTATTAAAAGATTTCAAAAAGGCGTATGCCTCGGTTAAGAGAGAAGTTTTATATAATATTTTTCTTGAATTTGGTATCCCCAAGAAACTAGTTCGATTAATTAAAATGTGTCTTAGTGAAACTTACAGCAGAGTCCATATAGGCTAGTTTCTATCAGATGCTTTTCCAATTCACTGCAGGCTAAAGCAGGGAGATGCACTATCACCTTTACTTTTTAACTTCGCTCTAGAATATGCCATTAGGAAAGTTCAGGATAACACAGAGGGTTTGGAATTGAATGGGTTACATCAGCTTCTTATCTGTGCGGATGACGTGAATATGTTAGGAGAAAATCCACAAAAGATTAGGGAAAACGCGGAAATTCTAGTTGAAGCAAGTAAAGCGATAGGGTTGGAAGTAAATCCCGAAAAGACTAAGTATATGATTATGTCTCGTGATCAGAATATTGTACGAAATGGAACTACAAAAATTGCAGATATATCCTTCGAAGAGGTGGAAAAATTCAAATATCTTGGAGCAACAGTAACAAATATAAATGACACTCGGGAGGAAATTAAACGCAGAATAAATACGGGAAATGCGTGTTATTATTCGGTTGAGAAGCTCTTATCATCCAGTAGGCTGTCAAAAAATCTGAAAGTTAGAATTTATAAAAGAATTATATTACCGGTTGTACTTTATGGTTGTGAAACTTGGACTCTCACTTTGAGAGAGGGACATAGGTTAAGAGTGTTTGAAAATAAATTGCTTATGAAAATATTTTGGGCTAAGAGGGATGAAGTTACAGGAGAATGGAGAAAGTTACACAACACAGAACTGCACGCATTGTATTCTTCACCTGACATAATTAGGAACATAAAATCCAGACGTTTGAGATGGGCAGGGCATGTAGCTCGTATGGGCAAATCCAGAAATGCATATAGAGTGTTAGTTGGAAGGCTGGAGGGAAGAAGACCTTTGGAGAGGCCAAGACGTAGACGGGAAGATAATATTAAAATGGATTTGAGGGAGGTGGGATATGATGATAGAAGCTGGATTAATCTTGCTCAGGATAGGGACCAATGGCGGGCTTATGTGAGGACGGCAATGAACCTCCGGGTTCCTTAAAAGCCAGTAAGTATTAACCTACAATTACTAGTCTAAGACCCTCTTACAAGCTATTTTAACTAATTTACAATTCAA
Source organism: Periplaneta americana (assembly GCA_025594305.2). NCBI lineage: Eukaryota > Metazoa > Arthropoda > Insecta > Blattodea > Blattidae > Periplaneta > Periplaneta americana. The sequence goes on along the minus strand of JAJSOF020000025.1, from coordinate 17,193,906 downwards.
ATCAAAGAAATAACTCGTCAGGCTAAGTAAATACATGCCACCTTAAATAAAGTAAAGGCTAGCTTACACAACGGCACTAGGTTTCTTTATTTTTATTTTATTTTATTGGGTTATTTTACGACGCTATATCAACATCTAGGTTATTTAGCGTCTGAATGAAATGGTGATAATGACGGTGAAATGAGTCCGGGGTCCAGCACCGAAAGTTACCCAGCATTTGCTCGTATTGGGTTGAGGGAAAACCCCGGAAAAAACCTCAACCAGGTGACTTGTCCCGACCGGGATTCGAACCCGGGCCACCTGGTTTCGCGGCCAGACGCGCTGACCGTTACTCCACAGATGTGGACGGCACTAGGTTTCACTACATTCCGTGGTTGCTGACATATTTTGTACAACAATAAAAATTTCGCGTTATTTGGCGAGTTTTTTTTTTTTTTTTTTCGCTTAAATATGGTATTTTAGGTACAGTATTTAGAAGAACAAAATGTAATAAAGAAAGTAATTGTGGAAAATTTCGCGCTTATACTCATTGCCAAAAAATATGGTCCCTATCTACCGGCCACGAACGGTTGCGGGAACTATACCTGGCAACTCGTCTGAAGAGAAATAAGATGACGTTCAACGACCAATAATGTATAAGTTTCGTGTGTAGAGAAAAGGCGGAGGCATCTCTTTGTGAAATACTGACAACAAATCCCATAAAAGGTGGTGGCTGGCATTTGGTGGACACTAGGTACAGTATTTAGAAGAACAAAATGTAATAAAGAAAGTAATTGTGGAAAATTTCGCGCTTATACTCATTGCCAAAAAATACGGTCCCTATCTACCGGCCACGAACGGTTGCGGGAACTATACCTGGCAACTCATCTGAAGAGAAATAAGATGACGTTCAACGACCAATAATGTATAAGTTTCGTGTGTAGAGAAAAGGCGGAGGCATCTCTTTGTGAAATACTGACAACAAATCCCATAAAAGGTGGTGGCTGGCATTTGGTGGACACTAGGTACAGTATTTAGAAGAACAAAATGTAATAAAGAAAGTAATTGTGGAAAATTTCGCGCTTATACTCATTGCCAAAAAATACGGTCCCTATCTACCGGCCACGAACGGTTGCGGGAATTATACCTGGCAACTCGTCTGAACAGAAATAAGATGACGTTCAACGACCAATAATGTATAAGTTTCGTGTGTAGAGAAAAGGCGGAGGTATCTCTTTGTGAAATACTCTCCCATAAAAGGTGAAATACTGAAGAACAAAATGTAATAAAGAAAGTAATTGTGGAAAATTTCAAATTGCCAAAAATACGGTCCCTATAAAAGGTGGTGGCTGGCATTTGTTTCGTGGACATCTAAATACTGACAACAAACCCCATAAAAGGTGGTGGCTGGCATTTGGTGGACAGTATTTTAGAAGAACAAAATGTAATAAAGAAAGTAATTGTGGAAAATTTCGCGCTTATACTCATTGCCAAAAATACGGTCCCTATCTACCGGCCACGAACGGTTGCGGGAATTATACCTGGCAACTCATCTGAACAGAAATAAGATGACGTTCAACGACCAATAATGTATAAGTTTCGTGTGTAGAGAAAAGGCGGAGGCATCTCTTTGTGAAATACTGACAACAAATCCCATAAAAGGTGGTGGCTGGCAAAATTTGAAAGTAATTGTGGAAAATTTCGCGCATACTCATTGCCAAAAATACGGTCCCTATCTACCGGCCACGAACGGTTGCGGATTTAGAAGAACAAAAATGTAATAAAGAAAGTAATTGTGGTGGTGGCTGGCAAAATTATTTAGAAGAACAAAATGTAATAAAGTAAGTAATTATATACTCATTGCTAAAAATACGGTCCCTATCTACCGTCCCTATAAGATGACGTTCAACGACCAATAATGTATACTGGCCACGAACGGTTGCGGAACTATACCTGGCAACTCGTCTGAACAGAAATAAGATGACGTTCAACGACCAATAATGTATAAGTTTCGTGTGTAGAGAAAACAAAATGGCGGAAGCATCTCTTTGTGAATACTGACAACAAATCCCATAAAAGGCGGTGGCTGGCATTTGGTGGACACTAGGTACAGTATTTAGAAGAGCAAAATGTAATAAAGAAAGTAATTGTGGAAAATTTCGCGCTTATACTCATTGCCAAAAAATACGGTCCCTATCTACCGGCCACGAACGGTTGCGGGAATTATACCTGGCAACTCGTCTGAACAGAAATAAGATGACGTTCAACGACCAATAATGTATAAGTTTCGTGTGTAGAGAAAAGGCGGAGGCATCTCTTTGTGAAATACTGACAACAAATCCCATAAAAGGTGGTGGCTGGCATTTGGTGGACACTATGGAGGCAACTCGTGGAATGCGGAGTATTCGCAACACATGGACCGCGTCACATGCTTCCAGCCTTGTATAGCGCGGACAGTGACAAGTGTATGAATCTGTAGCGACTAGAAACACAACACAAATCCTCTACAACTATTTATGGTCTCTAATATCCGTTACTTTGACATCAGAAGACAGAAATTGACTACCCTATTTCTATTGAGGACTTTAAAGGAAGTTTGTGGTTCGATTCCCGGAATCTAATCCGAAAAAAATCAGTGAAGACATATAAGTGCTCAGTACTGACTAAAGACAGATATGTTTTTTTTTTACAGGCACATCATTTTATTTTTACTTCAATTTTTATTGTACCTCAGTTTTTTAATGTACTTCACTCCCACACCTTCTACTAATGAAGTTCAACCGTCCTCCACACATATCCAACACCGCAAATACAGTCATAGTAGTCTTACGGTCATAGTAAACAGTACGTTCCAAAAATATGTTCGCGTTTTCCAGTGACGATAGAGCTTTCAATATTGAATCATTTCCGTACAGGTACTGTCGTTCCATTTGCCTACGTCGTATCCCGGTTTCCCCCACCAGCTTTTATTCGCCAGCTAGTGACTGGGCTGTCTTAGCTCTTTTCTGAGAACATTAATTTCTGTTAGGAATTGGACGTCTACGTAATATTATACAACTGTTTAAAATAACTTAAATAAAAGGACCTCGTTAAGTAATTATCTTTCACGTGATTTCCTCCCTTTCTTCGACCCTACGACATAACCACTTGGACGGACAGTAGATAGTATGTCTGAGTAATTTTATCTCTTCGGATCGGGCAGTAGTGAAGATTGAATTTACAGTACGTAAGGTACTCTTTTATAGGATAAGTACAGAATTATTTCAACATGAGTTACTAGTACGAAGGACAAAACTGGTAACTGGAATTAGGTACATAGTCTATAGTGCGATAATATGCATGAAAGAACTGAAGCCAGTATCGAAATGAACGGCCACCATTTTCAAAAATATGTTTAAATATCCATATTATGATTATTTTTCAATTTAACTTCATTCTCTATATTGTACGCTAATGTGCTGTAGACAGTATTAATATACACAGCATAATGAATACGTCCGGATGGATAGCTCAGTTCGTGAGTAAAAACACTCATTGTTAATACAGTACTGTATTTTGATTAAACAAAAACCTAATGAAAATTATCAAACTGAAAATTGCGATACTTCCTAGTTTACGTAAATGGATGAACTACTTTTCTTCCCTCCTATACCTAGTAAAGTGATTTGTTTGTATATTACGCCAGTATCATCGAACTCCAGTCGTGGAAGGAGGTAGCAAACGGCGTTGATCCAGAGGTATAGGCAAATTAATATTAAAAATGTTAGTAAAAATAAAATGATGTCCCTGTATAAGCTTGTTACATTTATGAAACTTTGTAAATATTCGTTTCATGGCTTAGGGAGTCGAAATAAGTACATATTTTCTGTTCATATTTGCATGTTTTGGTCTTCTTAGGAATGGATGTGATGTCACCTATTTAGTAAACATGGATATAGGCCTACACAACAAAACAGCAAAATTACAAGCGATGTGTGGAACTATACAAAGAACACTTGGGGAAAAGACAAGAAGTGAAACAATTAAAACTGTATAAGATACTTGCTTTACCTGTGTATGAATGGTGAATTTGCAAAACGACTTTAGTCCCTAGAAGTAGTTTTGAGAAAAATAAGGAAAACTGTATTTAGCCTCGCTGCACCATATATTGTTACAATGTAATTTTTTATATGTTAATTACAAATTTTTTTTTTTTTTACAAATTTACAAATTTATTTACAAATTACATTTGAATTGAATACATATGAATAGATACCCGAAATGAGCATAATGCTCGTGCTCGGGTACAGTCCAGTAGTCTACATAAATTTTACAGGGTTCAAATAATAATACTGATGATATAAATAATAGTAACAATAATAATAATAATAATAATAATAATAATAATAATAATAGAAAAATCGTGACAGAAATGATACAAAGATTGTAATACAAAATAATTCATTAATAATAATAATAACAGTGATAAAACAAAAATATTTACAATAATAAAGTAAATACTATGACGGATAAAATAAAATATAAAACCACTAGCGAGAGTTAACACAACTTAAATAAGCATATAATAACCGGAAAAAATGGCCCAAACTCGAAAATCAACAGAAAAGTTCGTTGTATCGCAGACGACAGCAACCGCCGTATTGACATTGTGTTGTAGGGGGGAGCCGAAAGTCTACGTAACTGCCGTTCTCTTCTCGTAAAATCATGGGAAGTTAATGCTGCAAAAACAAAATGTCTACGAGTCAAACTGTTCATTATTACCAGGATAAATACAAATAATACTGAAATATAATAATCAAGTTTCAGTTATAGATCTCTCCTTTTGTGCAAGAGGTATCATGTCAAAATATTTTATGAATGGCGGGGAAAATATAAATTTCAAGAACTTTCTAGTGACAAGATATAGAGACAAGTACAATCAAGTGTATCTGTGGCGATGCTAAGGAATCATTTATTGGAGATATACACTGTTATTAATTAAGAAAATGATCTGTTTATATTTATTAAAATGTTTTATCTTATAGGTTACATGCATCAGATAAATACAATAAAAATTAGTACCATATAATGCTAGTAACACTTAAAAAAATAATAATAATAAAATTTATCAAATATCATACAAACATTTTCACTTTATTTTTAAACTTATGAATGTGTAAATTGCTTAGGTCTGGATTATTTTTCAATACTGAATTGTTTAGTCTTGGTCCATAATTCCTACTGTGTCTTAATCCAGCTGTATGTAAGAGAAATAGTTTTATTATAAAAATCCATACTTTTGCATTCTTCTTCAGGTCGTAAAAAATGTAATTATCTTCAGGACTTAAGTTGTTCTGCAAATTAACTTCAATCCTGCATCACAATTATTAGGTTACTGACACATATACATGTTTAACTAAATTTATTTATACCAAAATCTTAAAATAACCTTATTGTAATTATTGAACAATATTATTTTCAACAATTTGTTAATCACAAGAGTACAGACAACTCTTAGGAGTGTTATAACGAGACCATAATGTTTTCGTAAAATGTATTCACGTCTTCTTCATCACGAATGTACTTTTACGAATATCTTGAATTTTGGTTTCATTGATCGGGGATAAACCACTGTGCTGGAAAGTGTGGAGAAAGAATGATGCTGAAAATGATCAAGAAGTAGAGAGGAAATTGCTTGTGTCACTGGCTAAATAGAACTGCCTACTGAAGGATGCACTGGAAGGAATGGTAAACGTGAGATAAGCTCGGGAAGAATTACCAATGACAACAGACAAAAAACAATTTGTCAGCTGAATGTATGATTAAAATTACATATTATGTAAGTTTCTTCAGTACTTGACAGGAAAAATAACTTAAGTCCAGGACTAAAGTCGTTTAACGCCTTAACCAAATATTCTGCTACAAAAAAAAAAACTATACAAAAGTCGTGGATTAAAGTCGTTCTAGTACTAAACGATGCACCTTGCACACAGTAACATAATCATGCTCTCACAATTCAAAACCCCCAAAATGTGGACTTAAGTCGTTTTGCAAATTCACCATTCATGTACATATGGTAGTGAACTTGGGTAATCAAATCAGAAGATAAGAACAGATTGGAAACATCTGAAGCGAAATTGTTGCGCTTTGTGGAAGGATGCATAGGTACACAAATGGACCACATAAGAAGCACTAATATTAGAGAAGAATTATAAATCGAAGACGTATCACATACAGTGCGTTCCAAAACTCACGCATATTTTCTGATACAGCTAAATAGAAATGTTTCTCGAAATACGCTCGGACACGCAAACAGTATATTTTAAAAGACACCTTTTCACAAACACAAGCAATTCTTGATATCATTGTTGTGCAAGCTATGACGTCATGGGAAACATCTTTAAATGACACTCTGTATTTTTCTGTGTAGCCTACTATCTGATATATTTTATTTTTCTCCATGGTCACACAAGCTATCAATTATTTTATACAATAGACGTTACTATGGTAACAAAATAAATAGTTAAAATGTGTTACAGCTGTATGTATATTGACGATACAACTTTTATGACACATAATAATACTGATGAGGTTAATTTTACGCAACAAGCTGTATTTACTGAAATAATAAAGTGGTTTTCAATTAATGGATTTATTGTTAATTATGAAAAAACTCATGTGTTAACTCTTAATTTGAAACAACCTCAAAATATTATGATAAAAGAGCCTGTAAAGATTTTGGATGTGTAGGCCTATCTAAATGTTGGATATGTATCTGGATTCTAAACTAAGACTGAACAGTCATGTTAGTTGCGTGTGAAAGAATCTCTAGATTAATTTATCTCTTAAGAAGTCTAGACATTATTTAAAGGAAGTCTGTTATGTAGTATTTGAAAGTGTTATTAGATATGGATTACTTTTATATGGAAATAGTTATGATCTTCCAAACATTCTGCCACTGCAAAAAATAAAAAATAAAAAAAAAATAAAATAAAAAACAATTCGCATTTGAACAATGTCATCACCCTGAGTATCATTTAGACCTCTTTTTGAAAATAAATTTTTTAACTTCTAATACATTTAAAAAATAATATTATTAATTATACGATTATAAAAGATTTGCACCATTTTGAAACTATAAATACATACTTACTTACAAATGGCTTTTAAGGAACACGCAGGTTCATTGCCGCACTCACACAAACCCGCCATCGGTCCCTATCCTGTGCAAGATTAATCCAATCTCTATGATCATATCCCACCTCCCTCAAATCCATTTTAATGTTATCCTCTCATCTACGTCTCGGCCTCCCCAAAAGGTCTTTCTCCCTCCGGCCTCCCAACTTACACTCTATATGCATTTCTGGATTCGCCCATACGTGCTACATGCCCTGCCCATCTCAAACGTCTTGATTTAATGTTCCTAATTATGTCAGATGAAGAATACAATGCGTGCAGTTCTGCGTTGTGTAACTTTCTCCATTCTCCTGTAACTTCATCCCTCTTAGCCTCAAATATTTTCCTAAGAACCTTATTCTCAAACACCCTTCATCTCTGTTCCTCTCTCGAAGTGAGAGTCCAAGTTTCATAACCATACAGAACAACCGGTATAAATTGTAACTTTCAGATTTTTTGACAGCAGATTGGATGACGAAAGCTTCTCAACCGAATAATAACAGCATTTTCCATATTATTTTATTCTGCGTTTAATTTCCTCCCGAGAACTAGAAATACTAATCAACTAAATATACCATTTGTCAGGCTGCAAAAACACAATCTAGTTATGTAATTACTGCGTATAATAAGATTCCTGCAAATATAAAGACACCAAATGGAAGACAATTCAAACGTCAAACTATGAGATGGGTACAAGATAATCCTTATTACAATATGAATGATTTTTTTCACAATATTGTAATATTTTAGTTGAATGTTAATATGTCTTTAGTTTTTAATCTATTTAATATGACACATTGTACTTATTTTTTACCTTAACGAAGCCTCTTGTACAATTGTACCTTCAGGCAAGTAAAGAAAATAAATATGAACATCTGTCTTCACATAAATAGGCCAAGGTTTTTTTTTTATTCCTATATCAAAATTAATCATCTTTTAGTGTTCTTCTTTGTTAGTCAATAAATATGGTTATATTCTACTTTTCGAAACGCTATCACAATATGTTTATATCGTACAATCGTAGTCTAACTGTAATACTGAATAAGGAGGGGAAAGTCTAATTTAAAATTACATCCCAAGTGCTGCTTTCATATTTTAGTTACCATAGAGACCACGCTAAATGAAAAGTGAACGAAGAACAAAATGCAAACGTATTTTGTGCGAGATCGTGCGTATTTGCTTGCTTTCCGCACAGAACCAATACGCGGTAAGTGTGAAATACCACATTCAGTATTCCCAACGTAACACACATAATTTTCCTCTTCTTACCGCTTAAGAGACATATCCATTTTACTACTTTAGGCTTTTAACATATGATTTTTAGAGACGTTTAACATAGTAATAATTATAAATTGGAAACTTACCACTGCAATTTCACATAAATTGCAATGTTAATTATTGTTTTTAAATATTTGCACAAATTAAGTAAACTCTACTACTCCACTAAAGTTATTGCATTCGTGATGCAAGTAACATTAAGGAAGCCGTGAAAAAATCAACAAGATTCCAGATGCCGATGTTATTACTGCAATATGTTATATAAATAGTATTGTTAAATTTTAAAAATGAAAAATAAATCATTACATAACCTTATCGTTTGTTTTAAGTTCGCATTTATAGACTGGGGGAAGACAGACGCATATCACGACCTGCTGCAGTATAGTAAACACAGAAAACATTTTATAGCAACAATGTTGAAGAGAGATATTTTTGTTTTCCAAAATTGCCGTCATTGAACAGAAACCAAGATGGAGATTTCATTGCAACTAATTAGAAATTCGTCTTTCAGGTATGTAATAAACGATCTTCGCACAAAATAATGTACGATACACGAGCGATATGTTTGTTTTCATGTTCTCGGAAATTAAAAAAGCTCAACTACGTTTCGCTTTTTCAATCTTTTCCTCGAACATGAAAACATCAACATACCGCTCTTGTAACGTATATTACTATTTCAGCATTAGTGTTATGATTAATAGAAATAACACGCTACAATTTTTTTCCACAATATCAAAAGATTATCAGGTACAAGTCCTCATACGACTGAATTACACAAGATTGTCAAGGAAGCCTAACGCAAAAATACGTAGTGAAACACCGAAGATAAGATGATCAGATCAGTATAAAACAATGACTTTTGAATTGTGCTGTAATGTTCATACCATTCATACATACATGATCGTGATGTTAACTTAAAGACACATAAGAAATCCGCAGAACAAAGGTTGATTAATTTCAGTCATAATGGGTAACATGATATTACTTTAAACACAAGGAAAGTTGCTTTAATAGCGTGCAGCTGTTTTTTATCCTTCACAGAGAATACAATTGCGTGTTTTCTGCGTTTGCTCTTAGATAGAATGAACCTTGAAAATGGATGAAGATCATTAAACCTGCTTCAAAGTGGTGGACATCATGTACTAATCTAACATGTGCATTGGTCTGATCTTAGTGTGTAGGAGAGCATTGCACCTTAGCTCTCTGTCTTCTTTTATATACAGGGTGTTTAAAATTTTAGTGTAAGATGAATGAGGGCTCATGTTAAAGATGTAAGAGATTATTGCACTGAAGATGACCTATGCCTACGGAACTGCATTCCACATGGGGAAAAGGGAAAAGTCGTAAAATTTTATGTCGGGAGAGTATGTAGGATACGACTAAAGCACTATGTTTTTCTGTTTAGCCAGTTCACTCTGTGCTTTGGCATTATCATTTAACAAAAGCTGTAAAATGGTGATATAAAATACAGCCCTCAATACACAGCAAAGGGGAAGGTAGGAGGGGAGGACTCCCAATATGCTTAACTTTGAATGTGCAAGTGATGGCTAATGGGAGGGAGATCATGTCTTATTCCTCAACCCTGCTTATGAATTAAGGGGTTGACTCACAAGTCAAGAAATGCTGACCACTGTTGTAAGACCTCAGTACCTTGCTTCACGCTTCCAAAGACTGTTAATCTGAAGAGCATTACTTCCAATCCTCCAGCACAGAGCACTTCTGCATTTATTTAGTGTTGCACTTCCCCGAATTTGGAATTCTCTTCCGCGCGAGATCAGAAACTATCAGTCTTTACAGACATTAAAGAGGCCTCGTTAAGGTAATAAATAAATACAATGTGTCAATATTAAATAGATTAAAAACTAAAAACATAACAACATTTAACTAAAATATTACATCATTATTAAAAATACCATTCTGATTATTTTATTTGCGAGACTCTGAAATGTATTCCTTAAAGTGATTATGAACATATCTCTAAATGACTGATTGTAACATTCCTGATTATCTAAGAGTAGCAGTAGTGACTGTCTTCAGACTAGTAACTGACTGTGTGGAAGCACATCTCTTTAGAATTGGAATTTATTCATAACCTGAATGTGTACTCTGCAAAGAAGATGATTCTGCTATGAACTTGCAGCACAGACTAAACTATAAAGCTATCAACATTATTTAAGACAAAAGTGTTAACACCACATATATGTTTATTGGAATATTACAAAAAAAAATGGAACAAATCCAATGTTCTCATCATTCATTCATTCATTCATTCATTCATTCATTCATATGCCTACACCAAGCAAACGTTTTTTTCCTTCCTAAACGTGTCGAGTACTAAATTTTCTTTGGCGAAAATATGAGGAAAAGTGTCAAGAACGTACTTATGAGTATTCTGTAATGTAATTTAAAATGACTTTGCGTTGTGTAGCATTCTCTATTCTCCTGTAACTTCATCCCTCTTAGCCTCAAATATTTTTAAGCACCTTATTCTCGAACACCCTCAACCTCTGTTCCTCTCTCAAAGTGAGAGTCCAAGTTCCACAATCATACAGAACAACCGGTAAAATAACTACTTCAAAAAATCTAACTGGATGACAAAAGCTTCTCAACCGAATATTGCAGGCATTTCGCATATTTATTCTGGGTTTAATTTTCTCTTGAGTATCATTTATACAGGGACATAATTTTATTTTTACTAATATTTTCAATATTAACTTGGCTATACCTCTAGATCAACGCCGTTTGCTATCCCCTTCCACGACTGGAGTTCGATGATACTGGCGTAGTATACAAACAAATCACTTTACTAGGTATAGGAGGGAAGAAACGTAGTTCATCCATTTACGTAAACTAGGAAATATCGCGATTTTCAGTTTGATAATTTTCATTAGGTTTTTGTTTAATCAAAATACAGTACAGTATTAACAATAAGTGTTTTTACTCACGAACTGAGCTATCCATCCGGACGTATTCATTATGCAGCGTGTATTATACTGTCTACAGCACATTAGCGTACAATATAGAGAATGAAGTTAAATTGAAAAATAATTATAATATGGATATTTAAACATATTTTTGAAAATGGTGGCCGTTCATTTCTATACAGGCTTCAGTTCTAATGTGCATATTATCGCACTATAGACTATTGTACCTAATTCCAATTACCAGTTTTGTCCTTCGTACTAGTAACTCATGTTGAAATAATTCTGTACCTACTCTATAAAAGAGTACCTTACGTACTGTAAATTCAATCTTCACTACTGCCCGATCCGAAGAGATAAAATTACTCAGACATGCTATCTACTGTCCGTCCAAGTGGTTATGTCGTAGGGTCGTAGAAAGGGAGGAAATCACGTGACAGTTAATTATTTAACGAGGTCCTTTTATTTAAGTTATTTTAAACAGTTGTATAATATTACGTAGACGTCCAATTCCTAACAGAAATTAATGTTCTCAGAAAAGAGATAAGACAGCCCAGCCACTAGCTGGCGAATAAAAGCTGGTGGGGGAAACCGGTATACGACGTAGGCAAATTGACGACAGTACCTGTGCGAAAATGATTCAATATTGAAAGCTTTTTCGTCACTGGAAAACGCGAACATATTTTTGGAACGTACTGTTTACTATGTCCGTAAGGCTACTATGACTGTATATGCGATCTTGGATCTGTGTGGAGGACGGTTGAACTTCATTAGTAGAAGGGTTGGGAGTGAAGTACATTAAAAACTGTGGTACAATAAAATTTGAAGTAAAAATAAAATGATGTCCCTGTATTTGTTACTGTTACTCCAAGATATTTGAATTTTTCGACCTTTTGAAAGAATAAATTACCAGTCTTTACATTTCCATTTCGCACTATGTTCTGGTCATAAGACATAATTATAATTTTGCTTCTTGGGAATACCAAATACAATAATATGAAAAAATAGTAACTCTAGTAATAATGTTGGTATATGAGACACCTGTAATACCGACCGGACTGTGTAACAAAAGATGAACTGTCATCCTCTGAGGGGTTTAGTGCTGAGAGGAATGCGGTTCCGATTAGTCTAGCGAGGTACTGGAGTGGGAGGGAACAGTGACAGCGGCAGTCTGGAAGGAAGTACAATCATACTGAAAACATTCGCCCAATTTACGAGAGCAGTATGCCTATTAGTTTTCTAACGTATTTTTGGCGATATAGAGATACAACCATTGGTACTTACGTGTTCAGAGAAGGAAAGTATTGTCGAAAATTTTATTTATTTATTTATTTATTTATTTGTTTATTTATTTATTGATTTATTCATTCATTCATTCATTCTGGTGAAGTTAAGGCCATCACACCACCAGAAATACAAATACAATAAAATAAATAAAAAGAAAAATCATAATAAAACTACAATAATATAAATGAAAAGAAGAATCATACTATACAATTTAGTGATTAGTAGAATTGAATTAAATGTGTAAAGTAATCAATTTAAATATACTGTACTGCTGAACTCACTTGAGAAGTAAAACTACTTGATTTGTATTAAGATATCACCATCAAATGATTTTCGCATGACATTATAGGAATCTGTTTTTCACGATGCCAATCACATATATTCTAAAATTCCAATAGAATAAAACGAAAAACTTTTCAACAGCGTGTTTCCTTAAAAATGACTTGTAGCGGTGAAATATATAATATGAGTAATTCACATAATTTTAACATAGGTAACATCAGGGAGATGTTTGAGCAAAAATTGCAACAATATATTTAATATATTAATAAGAAAACCATATAGGCCTAGGTAAACAATATGTATATGAAATATTCACACACTACTACAAACTGAAGACTGCATATTTTTGGACGATTAATACTTCCCACTCCGCTCGGCTCGGCTTGGCTGTAGCAACAAAAAATCTACCTGCAACCCCCCCGCATCGATGTCAAGAATACCTCAGGTCCCAGCCATGGATGGATATATAATAGGATGCGAAACTTACCGAGTTTCCCGTAACACATACTAGAGGCGCTGTTGTAGAAATTGATCTTCCTGCCATCTATTTTTGGGAAAGGCGTTATTACATCTAGCAGCGCACCATGTAGCGATAAGAGTAATTACTCCATGTATTTAGCAGCGCACCTGGTGACGAAAATGTTAAACAGTGCAGAAAGTATTCCCTCCCACCCTCATCGATATTTAAAACTAACCCAATTTAAAATAAAACATTTACATTTTTATTCCTCACAGCAGCTTCTACTGAAAATTCTTACCGGAACCAACAGGAAGATAAAGGAGACGATCTATTTTACACTAACCAATTAAAATATAACCAGACAGAGACAAAAAAATAAAGCAAAAGGTTAGATAATTGGGATTGTATTCTTTGGGTATTTATTGTACAGCGCAATTGAAAAGTCTGCAAGAACTACTTAGATAGTTCAATTTATTATATTACTATTACTTTACAATACATTCAACAACACTATTTTTACAACGTCCATAAACATCACTGCTTAACGTGCATTGCTTATACAAACACGTACATAATATCACTTTATGTTCACTTATTAGCAAGTTTCTGTCTGCCATCTTGGCTCCTCGTCGAGTCCTCGAGCAATATCTCGAACGGATAAATAGAGAACTCTCGGTAATGTACCAACACGTAGTTCTAATGTTCACCACCTACGACGTTGGGCGCTGATCATCTTATTTCAGCCCCCCACTGCCAGATGGTGCTGACCGCAGTTTCGCATCCTATTATATATTTATCCATGTCCCAGCGGTAATCTCGTCGGAGGAAGACAGTAGGTAGTTGCGAGTTTTGCTACCAGCGACAATAACATTTGTGTAAAAATTTCAATAGTTTCTCCATCGTATACATTGAGTTGGAGGTCTTCTAATGTATTTGTTTATACAGAAATCTATGTCTGGTGACGAACAAAGTAGGAAATCGGATCTTTAAAGTAAGGTCCGGGGTTGGGGATAATAGAAAATACGTTGTATATAATTGTAACGCGCGGAAGGGAAGATTAGTTTCAACTGGAGAGGCGGGGCCGCTGCTACGTGCAATCGGAAAGTTGCAGTTGCGGTCGCTGCATATTTTGCGGGCACTATGGAGCGGAGCGGGAATGCAGGGCATGTGGACGTGCAACTGAACACACGGGCCGCGCTATGCGGCGCAATGGAATGTCGCATCGGAGATCAAAATTCCTGCATACCGGTCAGGCATCCCCCCTCTCGCTCCCACGTTACAGCTCCTCCACTTTTATATATATTTTTATATAAAGGACTATTTCCGTCCTTCTCTTCTTTGTAGTCGTATTCCATTTTTTTGTGTTTGTGTCTTTCGTTGTGACGCCCAAGTCCATGCCTAAAAGAATCCAGTCCATGCGGGAGTTAAAAATGTTAAACCGCTGCCGAGTAGAAGAGGAAGGATCTCGTTTGGAAAAAGGCAACAAGCATTTTATACATACAGGGTCTCCGAAATGTGGCTGCGATGCCATGCAGATCTCCAATCAAGATTAGTAATATCCGTTACAAGAGCGGTATGTTGACGTTTTCATGTTCGAGGAAAAGGCTGAAAAAGCGAAACGTAGTTGAGCTTTTTTAATTTCCGAGAACATGAAAACAAACATAGGCCTACCGCTCGTGTATCGTACATTATTTTGTGCGAAGATCGTTTATTACATACCTGAAAGACGAATTTCTAATTAGTTGCAATGAAATCTCCATGTTGGTTTCTGTTTAATGACGCCAACTTCGGAAAACCAAAATATCTTTCTTCAACATTGTTGCTATAAAATGTTTTCTGTGTTTACTATACTCCAGCAGGCCGTGATATACTTCTGTCTTTTTTTCCCCCCAGTCCATAAATGCGAACTTAAAACAAACGATAAGGTTATGTAATGATTTATTTTTCATTTTAATATTTTAACAATATTATTTATATAACATATTGCAGTAATAACATCGGCATCTGGAATCGTGTTGATTTTTTCACGGCTTCCTTAATGTTACTTGTATCAGGAATTCAATAAGTTTCGTGGAGTAGTAGACTTTACTTAATTTTTGCAAATATTTAAAAACAATAATTAACATTGCAATTTAGGTGAAATTGCAGTGGTAAGTTTCCAATTTATAATTATTACTATGTTAAACGTCTCTAAAAATAATATGTTAAAAGCCTAAAGCAGTAAAATGAATGTCGCGCTTAAGCGGTAAGAAGAGGGAAATTGTTATGCGAGTTCCGTTGGGAATACTGAATGTGGTATTTCACACTTACCGCATATTGGTTCTGTGCGGAAAACAAGCAAATACGCACGATCTCGCACAAAACTGTTTACGTTCTATTTCATGAGCCGAATATTATCTAACGATATATCTACAGAGTGGCGCGTGGATTTAGTGATCTCTTAAGAGGAGTGACGGATGAAATGTCTATTTTCTAGTGCTGTTGATCCATCAAAATATTTAATCGATTAGCGATTTGAATTGAATTGATTAATCGATAGATTAATAATACATAATTATTGTTAAATTTAACTTGTGTTCGGTGATAAGCATAAGTATTCAATGTTATATATCTGTAGGCCTATATACTGATTGTATTGTTATAAATTACAAAATAACTATTTTAATTACTTACTAACATATTTTAATATTTTTAAACAATTAAAAGCTCAAAAAGAATTTGAAGATAAAAAAAAATAGGAAAAGAAAGATTAAAAATACTTAAAGAAAAAAATGTATTTCTGAGTCAATTAACTAAATCTATAACAGAAGATAAAAATGAAGAACTCGCTCTTCAGAAAATACAAGAAGATAGATTTAATGCATTACAGCAAATATAAAAAACTATTTGAATATTCTTTAACCTTTTTGAAGCCCTATTGATTCATTATTTTGAAAATGATTTATGATGATTACTTTTAATTATTAATAAAATCTTTCTTTTTGCTATGAAAATTATTAGTTATAATATTAATGGAATTAGATCTGGCATAAGTACTTTAAAGGATTGCTCCATTGGATTAAATCTTATCAACCAGATGTTCTATGTTTACAAGAAATAAAGGCATCTAAACAACAAATCAAAACAAGTTTATTTGATCATCTTGGTTATTCACATGCTCCGAATTAAGTGTCGCTCTACTCTAATTAACAATGTTTCCTGCATCACTAAACATGAAAAAACTTTTTTTTTTCTGTGAAGCACTTCTCCACGATCGTTCAATTTAAATCCGAACGTTTCACCGAGTTTATCTCTCAAATTCTCATATTACATAATGGAGTTTACACTTTTCACAAATCATACAAAACTGATTTTTTTTCTTTATCAAACTAAACACACAATCTTCATATACAAACTCAGTACAGAAACTGCAACTTCAAAAGTACAGTGGTCGAAACAGGAGACTGGCCTCTATTGTAATCGAATTACCAGATTTTAGAAAGAGAAAAATGTACTTACGCTCTCACTTGCACACAGTGTAGACATGGCTACTTCATAAGGGATGAGGGGGACGAATCCCAAAATAGTACGTATTTCATATGCTAGAAAGATGAGCCGACAACAGGGTGGAAGTTTTCTTGGAAAACCATACAACTTAATAAGAGTTTCGCATTGTGTTTCAACTTTCAATAGAGGTAGACTAGGTCACTGTCCTCATATCACCATCTCTTTCTAGAGTGTTTGTGCAAAGATTTTCCCTACGCTATTTGGTTTACAGTTAGAAAATAACAGTACTATTGTGCTTTTAAGTAAGATATATGAGTAGCTTAATATCAAAGACGGACATCTGTCATCTCCATAGTTTTGATGTAGAGGCAATTTTTAATTCACAGTGTTCTTTGTAATATTTAACACAATTTATTTTATAAATGTAGTGTTGGAGTTTGCATATGGTTTCACTATAACTGGAAAAAGCATGAAAAATTGTATAAAAAACCACAGCTATCTAAATTTCGATTGAGGTCAGATGTCCGTCTTTGATATTAAGCTACTCATATATTGTCGGAATTTTTCGTATGAGTTTGTATTAACAAAATAATAATTAGGCCTAATAACAACTACAACCGATTAATTTTAATCGACTTGATTATTTGATTAAATATTTTTGATCGATTAATCTTACAACAGAAATTGATCGATTAATCGATTAGATTAACCGATTAAATCCCACAGCACTACTATTTTCTACAGTTTTTTAAGATGGAGGTTTAATATTTTGTACAATTTATCCACTTGCGTATAATTTGCATTATGATCAGATTAATGGTTTTGGAGTTATCCTAATTAAAAAATATACTCATTTTCATTTTCAAAATCTATTTCCTTCTACAAATTCATGTCTGACTCTTTTTATGACATCTCTCACTTATCTTAATCCAATTTAAATCCTGTCCAAATTCAACCTCGCAAATTTCAAGGGCAATAATTAACATCAGGTACCTAATAGAAACAACAACCAAATTTCTAGGTTTAGAAATCGATAATAATATTAAACTAGAAAAATCATATTAAAGAAATTACCCCCAAAATAAATTCAGCATGCTTTACTTTAGATCTATGCAAAAGATAGTAAATATCAATACCTTAAAAGCAATGTATACTTTGCATACTACCACTCGGTAATGAGTTTTGGAATAATATTCTGGGAAAACTCTAGAGTATATTCCTACTACAAAAAAAGTAATTAGAACAACAGTAGGTGTCAAATCTAGGTAATCGTGTGGGACCATTTTCAAAGAACTACAAATAATGCCTATTTCTTGTCAGTGTATTATTTTTTCATTAATAATTTTCCTCGTATGCAATCGTGAAAACTTTGTAACTAATGCAAAAGTTCATAGTATAAATACTCGTCGAAAAATGACTTTCATACTCCATCGGCAAGTCTATCGTGCTATCAAAAAGCAATGCGTTTTCTGGCAGTAAACATTTTTAATAGCCTCCCTATGGATATAAAAAATGAAACCCAAAACATAGGATTATTTAGTGCCAAATTAAAGAAGTACCTAATTTCTCACGCCTTCTATTCTGAAGATGAATTTATAACATTCAACAACGCTGCATGAATATTTCTGTTTTGTAATAAGTATCATTGTACTAGTAGCCTATATAAAACATTTCTGTATATATTTCAACTAGACTGTGACTATGAATTAAGACTTTATAGTAGCATTTAACTTTTTTTTACATGTTCCACATTTTAGTTGTGAAGCGATGTACGAATACCATGGAATGTAAATAAATGCAATACAATACAATATCTGAAATGGTTAGAAAAGAACTAAGTATCCAGAATTTTAAATTTACATCTTTAAATAGACTTTTTTTTTTTTTTTTTTTTTTTTTTCAAAATTTGCAACTTAAAATTGTAATTTTTAGTGTCCACTTCATATGTCTCTTTGATTCCGAAAGTATTTGGTATACAAAAGTGCGACTGTGTTTTGTTAACCACAGTATAGACAACATCCAGTAAAAATTTTTTGTTCCTAGCACCAAAATTGTAAGATCCTTTACATTTTGAACGTGACGAAATGTGCCGAAAAATGTGATTGAAAACAGCCTGTACAGTTTGTAAGATCGCGGTTGTCGTTTGTTTCAGGGCCAATCCAGCACTATGGAAGTGTTTCGTCCAGATAATTTATAACACCCTGGTGACAATGATCCTGTTGGAAGATGGAGTTCCCCCCCTTCTCTGTGCAGTTTAGGCAATTCCTCAACCCAACAGCACAAAATACATATCGATATCACAGATGTCCATCTCAGCTATTATGCTTGCAACAATCAGCGCAGTAATGCCAACAGAGTTTCTTGTCGAAACTTCTACAGTTTTTCAATCTAACAATGCAAAATGGATGTCGATATCACACATAGTTTCTGTTTTATGCAACATTGAAAATGTCTATTTCTTTTGTACTAACCCTATTTATTCAGGCATCGTTTCGTGTCATACTACAGGCTTAGGCCTACATTAAACACAGTTAGGGGAGTTGAATGCTAGCAGTATTGCCAATCATTTTCGAATGACTTATACAGTATTATAATTGAGAATGAAATAAATTGAACTCAATATATGTGTTTCATTATTAATTATTATTTTTCCTTCATTCCTTTATTGCAGGGGTCGACAACCTACGACCCGCATATGGCCCACAAAGTACTTCCATCCGGCCCACTGGCGAAAGGCGAAAGTACACACACAAAATAATAGATTAAAAAAAAAATAATTACATTTTCTTTCAACTTCGAAATAAATTAGGGTAAACTAGGGTCTGTTGGACAGTCGGGCATGTTGGACACTCCGTACTTTAACGTGTTACCTCGTCACTTGTGGGCACCACATTCTGCTAGAAGTCAATGACGGAAGTAGCCACGAGTTATTGACTTCTAGCAGAATGTGGTGTCCAACATGCCCGACTGTCCAACAGACCCCAGTTTACCCTATTATTTTGGGGAACTTAACAGCTTCTGCTACAATTGATTAATGGGAGAGGCACGCTCCCTCTCTCTTATACACTGTATTAAAATTAACTCGACAAATAGCTCCTTCACTTTGCCCCTCCCGTATTATACAGAGTGTCCATATGAAACCTTTACAACTTCAGATGTAAATAATAAATTATTGAGACATAATATCTGCATGCGGTTTTCTGTATGTTAATCACAAGCTGTCAACCTTTTTATGGGATTTTTCTTAAATTTTTGAAATGAATTTTTTGGTTGCAAGTGTGAATTTTGGTGATTTTCAGAAGCACTTATATATGTGAGCGGACGTTTTCAAGGATGAAATGTGCAAAACCAAAATTTTGCTCAAGAATAACTAATGACCATTTGTATTACTGTTTATATTTATCTGTCACCTCCTTCAGCAGTCAAAAACCACACCTGTGGAGTAACGGTTAGCGCATCTAGCCACGAAACCAGGTGACCCGGGTTCGATTCCCCGTTGGGGCAAGTTACCTGGTTGAGATTTTTTCCGGGATTTTCCCTCAACCCAATATGAGCAAATGCTGGGTAACTTTCGGTGTTGGACCCCGGACTCATTTCACCGGCATTATCACTTTCATCTCATTCAGACGCTAAATAAACTAAGCTTTCGATAAAGTGTCGTAAAATAACCTACTAAAAAAAGCAGTCAAAAATCGCACTACAGCTCATGCATTTTGTCAAGACACTCCCCCACTCTTCCTACAGAGCTGCGCACGAGATCGGATGAGTCTACTTGCGAATTATAGGGGAATGGGTTAGTTTTTGCCTTGAACTCGGTACTCCTCCTCCTACCTCCTCCACAGAAACGTTGTTCCCGTACTGCACATCGCGAGTGCCTTGACAAAATGCATGAGCTGTACACCTTGCTGTTCTTCTTCATCTGCCTCCATTAGTGATGTTGGACCAACACACGTATCTCTAACCTCACTTCCAGCACGATAAAAGAACGGCTAGTGCACTGTTACCAACTTATCGCCCTACAATCTCGCTAACTTTTCAACAAAAAGTAGCTAAATCTCTCCAATGTTTGTTAAAAAATCCCCAGAAATGCCACTAAAAATTAATAATAAATATCACTAAACAAAAACAAGAAAAACGTACATATATGGAGGAAAATATAATTTCCTCGTCATCACCCTCTTCTGCGGAGTCTGGTTGTGATGTTGACGGCTGTGATGTTGAGGTGGAAGCTGTGGGAATACACTGCATTACATCGAGTCATTGACACTACTTGATATTAATTGCACAAATTTGTATAGCTTAATGAAAGTATGCTACTTTGTATTGTATATATTTGTATAGTTTTGGCCGATGAATTGTATATGCTTTAAATTGAATAGTAATCTATATATCTCTATTGATAAATTGTAATTTGAAGTGGTTTGCATGATACGTATTATGAATTTCTGTATATCACAACTGGTTGAATTGTTTATGCCTTAAATTTAATTAACTTACTTGTTTTGTATTATACATATAGCTCAACTGATGAATGATCGTTTGCGTTTGTAAATTTAATAATATGATTGGCTATGTATTGTATACTTTTAGCAGAGCCATCGATGTAGCTCAGTCGGGAGACTCGCTGGGCTGCTGATCCAGAGCTGCGTTCGGGCTTGGGTTGGATCCCCCTTTGGTCTTTGGTTTCTTCCGAGGTTTTCCACAGCCGTGGGACTGAAGCCGGATGGTATATGGCGAGTCCTTGGCATCAAACCCTTTGATTAGATTACCCCCCTTTGATTTGATTACCTGGTTGGGTTTTTCAGAAGTTTTCCCCAAACCAAAAGGCAAATGTCAGGTAATATTTTGGCGAATCCTCGGACCTCACCTCATCTCACTACATCTTACCAAAATATTGTAAAAAATTGCATAAAATTGTAAAAATTGTAGAAAATTACTAAATTGTAAAACTATAAAAATTTGTAAAAATTGTAATTGTAATATTGTAAAATGTTGACTTGTTCCACATCTTAAAGCTTCATTGCTCATGTAAGATCTATGGAATAAAAAAAACACTTTCTGGTAAATTGTAATTGTGGAAATATTCACCCAAGCGTTTGACCACAATTTTTTTTTTTTTTTTTGTGAAACCTAACACTTTTAAAATGTTATATATTAAAAATATATTAAAACCAGCAAAAACTACAGTCTCATTTGCTTCACACGAACTGTCGGCACAGAATTCCAAAATTCAATTGCCTCAGGTCGGTTCGGAGTGGAAAATCTCCGCGTTGCGGGGAAGAACCAAGAATTAGCTGGAGCTCGCGACTCATCACGTGACAATCAAAGTTGCCACCGTTTATCGGTGATGGAGCAGCAGCA
Source organism: Periplaneta americana (assembly GCA_025594305.2). Lineage (NCBI taxonomy): Eukaryota > Metazoa > Arthropoda > Insecta > Blattodea > Blattidae > Periplaneta > Periplaneta americana. Next base: position 17,171,697 of record JAJSOF020000025.1, on the reverse strand, counting down.
GTGAGAGAGAGACCTAACCCGTGAGAATCATTGAATCAGCATCTTTCACCCCTGATCACAAATATATGAGATCAGGGCTTTCACGTATGAATCATCAGACTATTCAGTCATGCACCCATGTCTCTTCTAAAACTAAGAAGTGCATGACTTCAGTTGAATGTTGTAACTTAAAAGAAAGGAAAAAGTGGAAGAATATAAAAATCAGCAGAAAAATCGCTAATCGTATTTTACAAAATTTGTCGCCGAGACTGATTCAAAATTCCTTAGATTTAGCGACTTATCGCTAAATATGGCAACACTGGACTAGTGTGTAAGCAGATGTTCTAACTGTGCTTTCGCGAGTCGCCACCAGATGTCAGTCCGCCAATCAAATTCCAATGGTACCAACTTGTCCGCTGTGAGATATACACATGGTGACTCGTTTTCATTTGACTGCCCCTCATAACTAATTTTCAGTCTTACTGTAATGACTTATCATCAGGGAAAGGATTTATATGTAAATACATATTTACTTATAAAGCTAATATAATTTATATTTTGCATTATCTTTATGTTTCACAATGTGTAGGGTTGAAAAATCCTACTTTTATTATCCATATTTTTCCATATTTTAGAGTTTAGTACATATTTTCGTTAATTTCCATATATTTTCCATATTTCATATAAAACAGTCCATATTATATTAGGTTTAACAATAAAACAAAACAAAATTCCATTAACTTTTAAAAATACATTTCAACAATAGAGATTTAAACACATGTTCAGTAATCCCTTTAACATCAGAGTTATTTGAAAATTAGCAGTCCTATCAACAATGGGAAAGTAAGTTACAAAACTGTATTAATTTAATTTAAAATTTTTAACAGACTTCAGTTGTGCAGCTCAACAGTTAAATGCCAGTCAGAGTACACATAGGTTCAGTTTTGTAAATCATACTATAAAGACGGTAAATATGCCAAAAGTACGTCATTCAGTCAATTTAAAATCAAAACTAACAAGTTACATTTCAGAATTTAAAGAAGATGGTTTATCAACTGACAATAAAATATTATTTTGTAATTTGTGTCAGTGTGCAGTATCATCTACACAAAAGTTCCTGGTGCAACAACACATTACAACTAGTAAACATCAGGCCAACAAACAACTAAATTCCAAGCAGAGACAATTGTTTTTAACACAACCAACAACATCGAATGTAAGATCTGAGTTTAACATCGACCTGTGCCGTTCTCTCATCTCTGCTGATATTCCTCTCTACAAACTAAAGAATAAGGTCTTCAGGGAATTCCTTGAAAAATATACTCAACATACAATCCCGGATGAGTCAACACTTAGGAAGACGTATGCTCCATCCATCTACGATGAGACAATACAGAAGATAAGAGATGAAATTAAAGATAGTTCAATTTGGGTTTCCATTGATGAGACTCCCGACAAAGAAGGTAGACTTGTTGGTAATGTAGTTATCGGTTTGTTAAGTGAACAATATTCTGAACGAATTCTTTTACATTGTGATGTTCTAGAAAAGTGCAATAACAAAACTATAGTTAAACTGTTCAACGAAGCTATGGGTATCCTGTGGCCAAAGGGTATTATGTACGATAATGTGTTATTCTTTATTAGCGATGCTGCCCTTATATGGTCAAAGCTGGACAAGCATTATCTGTTGTATATCCTAAATTGACTCATTTTACTTGTGTGGCGCATGCATTTCATCGTGTGGCAGAAGTGGTCAGAGACAATTTCCTAAAGTAGATTTGTTGATTTCATCAGTGAAAAAGTATTTCTCAAAGCTCCCAGTAGAGTTAACGTGTTGAAAGAAATGTACCCTGAAATTCCATTGCCACCAAAGCCAATTTTAACTAGATGGGGTACATGGCTAGAAGCAGTTGAATATTATGCCGAACATATAGACTCTATTAACAATGTTCTCCTTGCATTGGACTCTGAAGATGCAGTCTCAATTGATACTGCGAAAACAGTTACCTGTGACATAAGTGTGAAGAATGACTTAGCTCACATTCAGCATACATTTTCATGCATCATAAAAACGCTCAAAAGTCTCCAAAATAGGCACCTTTCACTATCTGAAAGTTTTGAAATTATAAATAGTACTGTGGAACAACTGAATCGTGGTAGAGGTAAAGTTGCAGATGCAGTAAGAGCTAAGGTGGACACTGTACTTTCAAAAACCCTGGATATGAAGAACTACAAAAGGTTGTTGCTGTGATGAGTGGTGAATCAACAGTGAAGATTAACTTGGACTTATCCCCAGCAGACATTGTGAAATTGAATTATGTACCAGTTACTTCTTGTGACGTCGAACGCTCTTTTAGTCAGTATAAATCTATCCTCAGAGACAATAGAAGAAGATTCACTTTTCAGCACTTGAAAGAAATGTTTGTAACCTATTGTTATGGTAACAGACAATAAAAATTGTGTTTTGTTGAAACTACATTGGAAGATAAGGTACGTCCATTATATTTTTGTTTAGTTTGATTAAAATGTACCAATATTTAACGTACATAGTCATTTTTTTATAATTTTAAGTCCATATTTAATTCCATATTTTGGTAAAAATCCATATTTAATTCCATATTTTGGTAAAAATAACTACATATATATTTACATATTTCATATATTTTTAGTCCATATAAATCCGTTCCCTGCTTATCATAATATTATCCTACAGAATCAAGGAACAACTTCTTAGCGACTCCACATTTAATCATTTGTTCTTAATGATATAATATATTCTACGTCAAAAACCCAAAATATGTTCAGCCAAAGCGGCAACGAAACCTATGTCCGAAAGGAGACAACCTTTTACTGATTTGGCTACGCTGGTGGAATGTCATGACTATAGCGTAAAGTGAAATAAATGATTTCGCATTCTCTCAACTTGTATGAAATGTCGTTTACGCTGTCGCTGACGAACTCAGAGAAAGTAGAAGGGGAAAGAAATGCTTTCAAATCCTCTCAACTTGTATGAACTGGCGTATAGTCAACCGATTAGCTCTGTAACATTAAATACATAGCATTGAGGCAATAACTTACCACACCGTTGAGTTGCGCAAGAACACACTGGTCGATTACTGTAACGAAAAAGAAGACACTATTGTGTGTTATTCTGATTTCATAGACAAATTAATTAATATCCTAAGAGAGAGATAACAAAAAGTTATAGCTGCCCTCTTCTAAGAGTTACCATGAAGAAACAACCTACTGATCAATCCAAACAAGATCATTTATGTATGCTGATAATAAATTTTTAATGCAACAGTACAATAGGCCAACTGTTTTTGTTTTGTTTATGTAACTTTGATAGGGCAGCTATCACTTTCAAACTGTATTACATCTTAATTTCTAACGGTCTTACTAATAAACCGTGTACAATTTTTATACGAGACTTATGCAAATTTGGGAAGAAAAGTTACTAATAAATAGAACCCGGATGTTTAGGAATTTATAACAGTTAAAATAGGCAGGCAAAAAACGTAATACGAACACAAAAAAGATACAATAATCTTTGAAAACGGCATTATAAATTTTTAAAATGCATAATATATTTTAGCCATAAATTTAAATTATATCACATAACTCACATATTTACTTCGTACGTAACACATATTGACTTATAAAATACTTATTTTCGTTATTAACTGTCTTTTCAGAAACCTTACATAACAAAACTGTTCCATCGGTTGAAAACACATGGACACCAAATTCACTAACATAAGCATGAAGTTTACTTTTCAATGGTTTACTGAATTTAGGCATTCTAGCTAACCGATCTTATACCTTCTGTCACCCGACGATAACTGACTGTTCCTCACTCAAATTTCTTTCTCCTACAATAATAAACACGTGTAGCACAAAATTGTAACGGTAAGATTTGAAAATATGAAAGCAAACAATTGAAAATGCTACGTGACAACTTCTATGAGAACGGGCTTAATATTTAAAATTATAAAGCTGATTGTTGGTACTGTGAAGACATGACAATATTATATTTGTAACTGTGGATTGTCGATCATTATTCATATTACACCAATAGTATTAAAGCACGATTATTAGCATCGAAATAAATTACTTTTATTTACTATTCTTAGTAAAGTTAGTCATTGTTTCAAATATTTAAATTTCATAAACATTCCATTACAATTGATTAGAAAATTGCAAATAAACAGAAATATTGAATAATTTCGAGGGAAAAATTGTTCCGGAGCCGGGTATCGAACCCGGGACCTTTGGATCGGTGTCGGTTAGAGTTCCCGAGTAGCTCAGTGGTAGAGCGTTAGTACGTCAAACCAAAGGTCCCGGGTTCGATACCCGGCTCCGGAACAATTTTTCCCTCGAAATTATTCAAATCAACTTTACAGGGAGTTATACCTGAAATCTTGATTTGCAACAGAAATATTGCTTTAAAATGGCAAAAAAAGGCATTTATTAGTAAGAAAGACCTTAAAAAGGCAAAATAAGCAAAAAAAAAAAAATTGGCCCTATCACTTTGATTTACTCCAAATCACATTTATATCTATTCAAATAATGATTTACTTCCACCCAGTAAAAAAAAGGCATTTTGCCAAACATCTGGGCTCTAGTAATAAACAAAGCATAAGCGATGGATGTATAACCAGCGTGTAACTACAGGGGAGCCCAAAAAAAATGTATACACTGTTTGTTCATCAATAACTTTGCAACAAATTGAGATAAAATTCTCTTTTTCGGGATATTGTAGCTTAATGTTGTTAGTTGGCAGTAACCAGATGAGCGCTGAGGTGTAGTGTGAAAACAAAATGGCGGATGCAGGGTTGTCTTTCGAACAGTTGAAGACGATTTTTAAGCGGTATTTTAAGTTTGAAAACATTAGCGAGGTACGGTGACAATGGCGAAACGAGTTTCATATAATTCCGCCAACACATCTGACAATTGTGCGTATTCGGGACAAATTCTGGCAAAAAATTATGAATGAAATGTACCTATAGTCGCGACGCTGTTATTCCCGGCGTGACTCCTCCTCTTTGCTTACGTCTTAGGAAGTGAAGGCTCTATAAAATCTAGGTAGGTAGTATCGTTCGCCATTTTTGTTCTTTCGTTGCCGAGCTACCATACGAGGAATCTATTTACCACACAGTTAAACATTATCATGTCGTAGCTCCTATGATAATAAATCAAACGCACAGTAATTCAGTAAATAATTGAGCGGCAAATAACGTCCTCGTGTGCTTTCTGCGAACGCCAACGAAAGAGCCCAAATGGCGGGCGATTATATTAAGTATTTATCGAGCCTTAAGAAATGAATAACATCTTCATAAGCGAATCACAAGACGCACACGTTTAAATGTAGCCGACCTGCAACGCGATTGGCTGCCGGAAATCAGAGCGACGGGACTGCAATATTTTATTAGCATCATTCTTGCCTCACAAACTTACTCATAAACACTTTACCTTTTAAATCAGTTACTCAACTGTATCGACTATAATAGTGAGGTGATATTTCGTCGATATAAATTCGGTAAGTCCAATTATTTTGAAAAACCTTAGATAAAGCTCAATAGGTAATCACGCCTAAGCTGGATTCGAACTCATGATCATGCAGCCTTAGAGCACCAATCATACTTTTCTAGTCCTTACACCACAGCGGTAGCCTCATATTGAATGTGAATAAAATACATCTAATATTTTTCAGAGCAGTATATTTACACGGACATACGGCAAAACCTCCCTCCCCAAAAAACTGATATTTCCAGCAAGCTGAAAATTACATTTGTGCGAGATCGTGCGTATTTCCTTGTTTTCCGCACAGAACCAATACGCGGTAAGTGTGAAATACCACATTCAGTATTCCCAACATAACACACATAACAATTTCCCTCTTCTTACCGCTTAAGCGCGAAATTCATTTTACTGCTTTAGGCTTTTAACATATTATTTTTAGAGACGTTTAACATAGTAATAATTATAAATTGGAAACTTACCACTGCAATTTCACCTAAATTGCAATGTTAATTATTGTTTTTAAATATTAGCAAAAATTAAGTATGTTTTTAAATATTTGCAAAAATTAAGTAAAGTCTACTACTCCACGAAACTTATTGCATTCCTGATACAAGTAACATTAAGGAAGCCGTGAAAAAATCAACAAGATTCCAGATGCCGATGTTATTACTACAATATGTTATATAAATAATATTGTTAAAATACTAAAATGAAAAATAAATCATTGCATAACCTTACCGTTTGTTTTAAGTTCGCATTTATAGACTGGGGGGGGGGGAAGACAGACGTATATCACGGCCTGCTGGAGTATAGTAAACACAGAAAACATTTTATAGCAACAATGTTGAAGAAAGATATTTTGGTTTTCCGAAGTTGCCGTCATTAAACAGAAACCAACATGGAGATTTCATTGCAACTAATTAGAAATTCGTCTTTCAGGTATTTAATAAACGATCTTCACACAAAATAATGTACGATACACGAGCGGTATATTTGTTTTCATGTTCTCGGAAATTAAAAAAGCTCAACTACGTTTCGCTTTTTCAATCTCTTCCTCGAACATGAAAACGTCAACATACCGCTCTTGTAACGTATATTACTATTCGCTGAAAATATCGTACTCAACCTTTGTACTAATCTAATATATCTTATTAGTAAATTTTGTAAGTAGAAAGTGAAAGGAATTTTTATCCTTCTTGTTTAAGTTGTACTTTACAAGCTTGAAGGATAGCGAAGAGTTTCCATGTCCCAGTCTGAGGTTCTGCACGGTGAATCGAAGTGCGGGTTGCAGACGGCAGCCACCTGCCTTCGATTAGCTAATCGACAAGCGCCGAATCCTTTGCAAGAGTAAAGTCATCGCTCAATCGCCGCCCACGGAAAGTTATCCTGGCTTTTAATCTTTCAGTCTTCCCAAGTGGCACGGGAGATACAACTAGAAGAACCACAAGAGGCTACAGACTCTGAGAGTTCCTATACCATTCCCGAATAATACAGGGTGATTCAGAAGGAACAGTAAATACTTAAGGGGAGTCATCAAGACCCAAAATGAAAAAAAATGACATTTTTATTTTTAAACTTTATGAAAGTATGATTCATTCTGCTTAATTTGGTGTTCGGTTTATTAAAATATTAGAATTTATTATTTCAAGAGAGAAAGAGAGAGAGAGAGAGAGAGAGAGATAAATAATTCGTCCGGCCTTAATTAAGTATGACCACGAGGAAACGGAAATTAATAGCAAATATAATTAATTAAATATGAATCTATATATATAATTTGAACTGGTAACGGAAATTACGGGAAAACGGCTGAACGGATTTTAGTGAGTGACCCCTCATTTTCATGTCTGGCATCCAAAGTTTTTCGGAAAAGTAGTAGTTTTCAGTGAAATGTCAATTTTCCTACATAATGTTCCTATTTTCCAAAATCCATCTGTTGTCAGTTTTGAGAACTAATTTTATTGAATCACGGCCGACTTAATTGAATTTCAGAACAAAACACACACTACAATAAACAATAGGCTATTACACGAAGGCCATGACCTGCAGGATTGCCGACATATTTAGAGCTCAATAAAATTTGTTATTAAAAACTGATTCTGCAGTGTATAATTTTCTGAGTACAGCTGTGTATTGGATATTCAAATCTACGAAACTTGAGGTGGTTTGATGACATTATTACCATTAGAAATTAAATATTATTATAGTTAATATCATGATGCGTCTATTTTTCATTAATTGTACATAATATTGATGCTATATTGATGACATGAAAGTGAAACGTTTTGAGGTTATGTGAGTAAATGTAGAGAATATCTTAATTTAGATCTTCATTTCTATAATTTACTGAGTGACTGCTATATATAACTACAAAACTTAAGTAAGATAATAATATTGTTATTAAAAATCAAATATTTTTATACTTATTAACCCAGTGGGGTTGGGTCTTTTTCATATACTTAATGGCGGTGTAGTGTAGATATTGGTATGTGTCATTGTCTTCAGTATTGGCTCGAGAGAGCGCAAAAATTACAGTTCCTAAGGAAAGATCAAAAAGTATTACTTACTGATAAAATAAGAGGCCTAGAAAATTTTGTAGTCTCCAGATCATTTCAGCAAGATCTCTTAGTAGGATAAAATGATTTTACGCTCTACATTTCAAGTTCTACATGCAGCAGCTATACGAAAATGCTATTGTTCGAAAGCATAGCAAATCTGACATTTTTTTAACTTTCGCCTACAATCCACAATGACCTGAAATAGGTACTGCTATCGTCCTAACATTGATACTTGCGTTTTCGCGTTGAAACTCAAAAACTGAAGTTGGATAGGTTCAGAGGGAGTATGTTTCATTATTATGGAAGCAAATAACTATCAAAATGACAAGTATTCTTCATTGAAAATAAATCTGAAAAATTTTTATTTGAACGTCTAACAAACTTAGTTTGCAGCAGCATTTGCTGCAAAAGCCACTAGTATTGTTATAAAAATAAAATGTAATAATTAAGCACCATTGATTATCAATTATAAGATAAAATCTTAAAAGATATCTATAAAGTTATACTTATAAATAAAAGATTTTATTTAAAAGTACCATATCCTTAATTGAGGTCTTCTGAGTGGTATAAATGAAACTGTATAATCTGCAGGGAATCTTTAAGAATTTACGAGATGATTTTTTGAATTTCAAAAGAAGATATTGATAATTGTTTTAAAAAATTATATGTAAATTTTGGTAAAGAACTCCAAGCACCAAAAAATAAACCTGTCACTGACCAATTGAAGAGAGGGATGTTATACTTGGCACTAAGGTAGGGAATACAAGGTTCATAAATGGCCCTCTTTTCCTGATCAACCTGATGAGCTTGGTTTAGATCTCTCTCCATGCGTATAGTTGGATCTATGACAATAGCCTTTTGTTGTTGCCTGTTTATTGTCTATTATATCCGCTCTTCTGTGGGAGTCGTCTTCAGAAATGCAGGGGACCTCTTCGTGAACTTCCCAATCCTTATTCCGAAGAAGACAGGCGATAGCTCCACGGACTCTATGATGCCTGTTGTTACGCAATAACTCTCCTTTCCGACAAAAGCCCAACACGTAGTCAAGAGTTTCTGTCTCGTTGCAGCCTGGTTGACGGCAACGGGTCGTGCTGAAAGCTCTGCCAGGAACGGAGCGCACTGCAGTAAGGTTGCAGGACATCTTGATTGCATTAATATATTCTGAAGACGACAAATTCTTTTTGGTGCTGACCCATGAATTGGCTTTTGGAAATTCTTCATATTTTTAAAAATATTAATATATTTATGTTTTGGAAAATAAATTACCACTTTTCACCAAAAAATGTTATCTCAGGAACTGATTGCCTAAGAAGGCTGTGGTTTGGCTTGTTTTTTAGTAAAATTACTGCTTCATAAAGCCTGTGTTTCAAGAGCTTGTCCATCCTGATTTATTAAAAAAAGGTTTCAGAGGAAGAACTCAGAATATTAATGAATCGTTCAATAACGTTTGTCTGGTACCGTGTCCCAAAAAATGTGTTTGTTGCTACGTCAGCGTTTGAACTTGGTATACCAGATGCTGCACTCACATTTAATGATGGATACACTGCAAGAATACAGTTGTTGAAGGATCTAGGTATTCAAATAGGATATAATACCTCGAAAAACATGGCCAACTTGGACACATTGCGAATCAGATAGAGGTAATAAACAAAACCAAAGAGGCAAGATCCAAGAGGAGTGCAGTATTAGGTCAGAATCATGAAGAAGAAGATGAGGAGTACAAACGAGGAGGGTTTGAAACATTTTTTCTGTAATAGACGAGTTTTAAAGAAATTTTTACATTAAACGTGATTTACTTAAAACTACATTTTTCAACATAAATGGCCCATTTTCTCAGAAATTACTAGGTCTATATGCATGACGTTTTTACCACATATTTCAGATAATACTGTGATGATGTAGAATTTATTTGATTGAGTTTGCTATAAACAGTTCATGTAAAAAAAGGAAGATGTCTAATTTTTTTAACTTTAGAGGTATATGAAAATCACATATATTTGTTCTGTTAGATATTTTATCATCAAGACGAATCAGTGCACTCAGAAGGAATGCATAAATATCCTGTAAAAATATCACATTTCTATACCTAGTATGTTCTGATGTAACGGGTTATTAATATAGCTGTTTTAACATTAATGGGATACGGCCTGACCACAGGTACAGCTTACAGCAGTAAACTTTTGAAAATATTCAACATTTTTTTTTCCTCCATTACTATATCTTGTACAATAATGAAAATTGGTATTTGTAAAACACTGTCCTTCTCTATACGAAAAAAAATATTTTACGATTTAAAAAAATTATTTACTTCCCCCCCCCCCCCAAAAAAAATTCAGTTTACTGTGCAGTGATGAAGCATTTCCCATATAACTAAAACACTATCCAATATTCTCTCATAAAATTTTTTGTGTGTATTTGTGCTTGTGATATCTATAATATGATGCAAGATCACTTCTCTACATTTGATAGATTGTCTGATAAAAAATAAATTCATTTAAAATGGTCAAATATCAGTATTTTATTCTAACACAAAATAAAAAAATATTATTTATTAACGATTGTAGTTGAAAGAGTATGATATTGTAAACATGAGTTTCAGCAATAAAATAAAAGGGACAGAACATAAAAAAAATTAACAAGTTTATGAGGGATCATCATGTTCGAAGCATAAATATTGTATCTTCCACTCTTCCTTGAAAGCTTTAAGCTCTTCCGTTCCGTCAGGATGCGCTGTGTTCTAAGATCTGTACATCCTTTAGCTATGTTTACAGGTAGAAGAGCTCCGCGCAGCGGGCATAAAAGAGCTCTAGCTCGAAATTACTTGTCAGCATCGCAAGACTGTAGTACAGTGTAGTTGTACTATTATGGAATTTATAGTCCTACCATCGGATCTGTGCCCCCGTAAGATATGCCAACTGAACCTTAATTCCTTTTCAGCCTCGGCAATTCATTTCTCTCCCTGTATTCCTATTTCTCTCTTTTCTACCCCTCTCTCTTTCTCTCCCCCACTACTCACAATTTTGAGCCTTCTTGCGGGACAGTTTATTTGCACTTACAGTCCAGTGTTGTCAACTCAACATGAATACTGTAGCACGGAGTGGTGAAAGAAATATTATTAAGCAAGTAATAGCATTTTGCATAAGTCAATCAGTGTCATTAGACCTACTTAAATTAAATTATGAATAAGTAATAATCAACCTTACAGTATTATAAGCAATATTCAAGAGATATGACACTGTTTGACGTAAGTTTGGCAACATCCCTATTTGGCAAGGTTCGTGGCCTGCAGTTTGACGTAGTGGGAGAGAAACGGGTGGAATGGGGTGAGTACAGGGGTTAACTTTTCCAAGAACGACGACAGCGCTGAAGGGGCATACATCCGATGGTCCGACAATATGTGAATATTCCTACTTAACTCTTTATTATGTTATTAACGTTTAAAACACAACAGCATATTAAGAAATAGGTGTTAGTACTTTTGTTTTACAGACAATATAGATTATATCAAACACAAAGAAGCCATATAAAAATAACGACATAAAATTTCACGTTCCGTTTGAAGTTTGTGCACCAATGTTTTCTTAATCCAACAGGCTGCTTATTCCTCCTTCCATACCTAGCGCTTGATGCCCGCGCACGACGTCAAGGTCAGTAAAATGAGCTTGCTTTGACATCACTGGTATACGTATACAGGGTGTTTCAGAAGTGATAGTAAAAAATTTAAGGATGAGAAGTAAAAACGAAGAGAAGCAGAAGAGTTTCATTAAACATGGGTCCGGAAACTTGCTGGTTGAGACCACCAGTTACCGAGTGCCTGGGTACGGTAAAGCGGTAACATTCATGTCTCATTTTCCCCATTCCATTTCCTTCCAAGTGTGAGACGATATTTAAACAGAAGATATGATGAACGATGTATGTGTATGATGTTTTTAGAACAATAAACATACGTACAAGACACGAAGCTGTAGTCCGGATTTCTTGGACACTCTGTATATGATGGAAACTCGTCTCATTCTTTGCCCTCAGTGCGAGCTTGATGAAAAGAGTGACAAGTGACTAGCACATTCCGTTAAGAGTGACGAGGAACCAGGTAACACCTCCGACACATCGTCTGCTGTTCCACGAATCACGCGTTGTCATTAGGTATATCCTGCATCCAGGATTGAATGGTAAACGCACAAAAAGTTCAGTTCTTGATTACCAGGCGCCCAGGCCGCGGAGGCTGCTGCAGATAAATCACTGGGCAAACCGTGAGATTCCTTATTAGCAGAACTGATACTACAGCGCATTGCGTGTATCAGGACTGATAGCTGTAGCCCTGATAATAATTTAACGGGCGCGGACGGTCAGGTTATTGAGAAAAGACACGTTAAGTCTATTCGGAATTGTAAATTCTCTTAAACGTTCACACTGGACAATCCGTTTTCGTTTAAAAAATAGGTTACAAGATGCATTAATTTCAGTGACGTCATCGGAGGTGGTCTAATGGCTACCGAACTCATCGCTGGATTTAAATTCTCCGGTTCAGATCTGGCCTACGGCTATCAATTTAAAAAAATGATTAAAACACGCGATAATAATAATAATAATAATAATAATAATAATAATAATAATAATAAATAATAATATCGTCTTTGAATATGTGCTAAATTATTTACAAACTTCATTATTATCTCTTGATCAGTTCTTTATGAAGTTTATGTCAATGTCAATTACTTAAGCTCCTTTTCTGAAACTTATACAAATCCTTTATTATTATTAGGCTATTATTATTATTATTATTATTATTATTATTATTATTATTATTATTATTATTATTATTATTATTATCATCATCATCATCATCATTATTTTCTTCCGAATTGTTATAGCGGTATATTCAGTAGTAGATTTGTATTTGTCCTCGTATTGGTGCTTCTATTTGTATAATTGCTTTGTATTGAATTTATTTTGATTCGTTGTAGATTTTTTTTTACTTTAGTTTTTTTCCGTATTTGTATTTTATTTGTATTATTTTGTACTTCTGGTGTTGTAACAGTGAAGTCGTGACTGTCTTAACTCTACCAGTATAAATAAATAATGACAAAATTATTTAGTTCTTTCCTTCCTTCGTTCACTCGTATCTTCATTCTTTTGTGTATTCGTTCATTCGTTCGTTTATTCGTTCATTGTTCACTTGTTCGTTCGTTCTTTCATTCGTTCCTTCGTTCATAGTCCATTCGTTCATTCGTTTATTTATTCATTCGTTCGTTTGTTCTTTTATTCTTTCATTCGTTCCTTCGTTCATAGTCCATTCGTTCATTCGTTTATTTATTCATTCGTTCGTTTGTTCTTTTATTCTTTCATTCGTTCCTTCGTTCATAGTCCATTCGTTCATTCATTTATTTATTTATTCGTTTGTTTATTCTTTTATTCTTTCATTCGTTCCTTCGTTCATAGTCCATTCGTTCATTCGTTTATTTATTCATTCGTTCGTTTGTTCTTTTATTCTTTCATTCGTTCCTTCGTTCATAGTCCATTCATTCATTCATTTATTTATTTATTCGTTTGTTTATTCTTTTATTCTTTCATTCGTTCCTTCGTTCATAGTCCATTCGTTCATTCGTTTATTTATTCATTCGTTCGTTTGTTCTTTTATTCTTTCATTCGTTCCTTCGTTCATAGTCCATTCGTTCATTCGTTTATTTATTTATTCGTTTGTTTATTCTTTTATTCTTTCATTCGTTCCTTCGTTCATAGTCCATTCGTTCATTTATTTATTTATTTATTCATTCGTTCGTTTGTTCTTTTATTCTTTCATTCGTTCCTTCGTTCATAGTCCATTCGTTCATTCGTTTATTTATTCATTCGTTCGTTTGTTCTTTTATTCTTTCATTCGTTCCTTCGTTCATAGTCCATTCGTTCATTCGTTTATTTATTTATTCGTTTGTTTATTCTTTTATTCTTTCATTCGTTCCTTCGTTCATAGTCCATTCGTTCATTCGTTTATTTATTCATTCGTTCGTTTGTTCTTTTTATTCTTTCGTTCGTTTGTTCTTTTATTCTTTCATTCGTTCCTTCGTTCATAGTCCATTCGTTCATTCGTTTATTTATTTATTCGTTTGTTTATTCTTTTATTCTTTCATTCGTTCCTTCGTTCATAGTCCATTCGTTCATTCGTTTATTTATTCATTCGTTCGTTTGTTCTTTTATTCTTTCATTCGTTCCTTCGTTCATAGTCCATTCGTTCATTCGTTTATTTATTTATTCGTTTGTTTATTCTTTCCTTCGTTCATAGTTTTTCATTCGTTTATTTATTCATTCGTTCGTTTGTTCTTTTATTCTTTCATTCGTTCCTTCGTTCATAGTCCATTCGTTCATTCGTTTATTTATTCATTCGTTCGTTTGTTCTTTTATTCTTTCATTCGTTCCTTCGTTCATAGTTCCATTCGTTCATTCTTTCATTCGTTTATTTATTCATTTATTTATTCGTTCGTTTGTTCTTTTATTCTTTCATTCGTTCCTTCGTTCATAGTCCATTCGTTCATTCGTTTATTTATTCATTCGTTCGTTTGTTCTTTTATTCTTTCATTCGTTCCTTCGTTCATAGTCCATTCGTTCATTCGTTTATTTATTCATTCGTTCGTTTGTTCTTTTATTCTTTCATTCGTTCCTTCGTTCATAGTCCATTCGTTCATTCATTTATTTATTCATTCGTTCGTTTATTCTTTTATTCTTTCATTCGTTCCTTCGTTCATAGTCCATTCGTTCATTCGTTTATTTATTCATTCGTTCGTTTGTTCTTTTATTCTTTCATTCGTTCCTTCGTTCATAGTCCATTCGTTCATTCGTTTATTTATTCATTCGTTCGTTTGTTCTTTTATTCTTTCATTCGTTCCTTCGTTCATAGTCCATTCGTTCATTCGTTTATTTATTCATTCGTTCGTTTGTTCTTTTATTCTTTCATTCGTTCCTTCGTTCATAGTCCATTCGTTCATTCGTTTATTTATTCATTCGTTCGTTTGTTCTTTTATTCTTTCATTCATTCCTTCGTTCATAGTTTGTTCATTTTTTTCATTCTTTCATTCGTTCCTTCGTTCATTGTCCATTCGTTCATTTTTATTTTTATTTTCATTCATTCGTTTGTTTGTTCTTTTATTCGTTCATTCGTTCCTTCGTTCATTGTCCATTCGTTCATTCATTTATCTTTTAATTCGTTCATTCATTCCTTCGTTTGTTCTTTTATTCTTTCATTCGTTTGTTCTTTTTTATTTATTCATTCATTCGTTCATTCTTCCTTCGTTCATTGTCCATTCGTTCATTCATTTATCTTTTAATTCGTTCATTCATTCCTTCGTTTGTTCTTTTATTCTTTCATTCGTTCCTTCGTTCATAGTCCATTCGTTCATTTATTTATTTATTCATTCGTTTGTTTGTTCTTTTATTCGTTCATTCGTTCCTTCGTTCATTGTCCATTCGTTCATTCATTTATCTTTTAATTCGTTCATTCATTCCTTCGTTTGTTTGTTCTTTTATTCTTTCATTCGTTCCTTCGTTCATAGTCCATTCGTTCATTCATTTATTTATTCATTCGTTTGTTTGTTCTTTTATTCTTCATTCGTTCCTTCGTTCATTGTCCATTCATTCATTATTTTTATTTTCATTCATTCGTTTGTTTGTTCTTTTATTCGTTCATTCGTTCCTTCGTTCATAGTCCATTCGTTCATTCATTTATTTATTCATTCGTTTGTTTGTTCTTTTATTCTTTCATTCGTTCCTTCGTTCATAGTCCATTCATTCATTCATTTATTTATTCATTCGTTTGTTTGTTCTTTTATTCGTTCATTCGTTCCTTCGTTCATTGTCCATTCGTTCATTCATTTATCTTTTAATTCGTTCATTCATTTATTTATTCTTTCATTCGTTCCTTCGTTTGTTCATTTATTTATTTATTCATTCGTTTGTTTGTTCTTTTATTCGTTCATTCGTTCCTTCGTTCATTGTCCATTCGTTCATTCATTTATCTTTTATTCATTCATTCCTTCGTTTGTTTGTTCTTTTATTCGTTCATTCGTTCCTTCGTTCATTGTCCATTCGTTCATTCATTTATCTTTTAATTCGTTCATTCATTCCTTCGTTCGTTTGTTCTTTTATTCTTTCATTCGTTCCTTCGTTCATAGTCCATTCGTTCATTTATTTATTTATTCATTCGTTTGTTTGTTCTTTTATTCGTTCATTCGTTCCTTCGTTCATTGTCCATTCGTTCATTCATTTATCTTTTAATTCGTTCATTCATTCCTTCGTTTGTTTGTTCTTTTATTCGTTCATTCGTTCCTTCGTTCATTGTCCATTCGTTCATTCATTTATCTTTTAATTCGTTCATTCATTCCTTCGTTCGTTTGTTCTTTTATTCTTTCATTCGTTCCTTCGTTCATAGTCCATTCGTTCATTTATTTATTTATTCATTCGTTTGTTTGTTCTTTTATTCGTTCATTCGTTCCTTCGTTCATTGTCCATTCGTTCATTCATTTATCTTTTAATTCGTTCATTCATTCCTTCGTTTGTTTGTTCTTTTATTCGTTCATTCGTTCCTTCGTTCATTGTCCATTCGTTCATTCATTCATCTTTTAATTCGTTCATTCATTCCTTCGTTCGTTTGTTCTTTTATTCTTTCATTCGTTCCTTCGTTCATAGTCCATTCGTTCATTTATTTATTTATTCATTCGTTTGTTTGTTCTTTTATTCGTTCATTCGTTCCTTCGTTCATTGTCCATTCGTTCATTCATTTATCTTTTAATTCGTTCATTCATTCCTTCGTTTGTTTGTTCTTTTATTCGTTCATTCGTTCCTTCGTTCATTGTCCATTCGTTCATTCATTTATCTTTTAATTCGTTCATTCATTCCTTCGTTCGTTTGTTCTTTTATTCGTTCATTCGTTCCTTCGTTCATACTCCATTCGTTCATTCATTTATTTATTCATTCGTTTGTTTGTTCTTTTATTCGTTCATTCGTTCCTTCGTTCATAGTCCATTCGTTCATTTATTTATTTATTCATTCGTTCGTTTGTTCTTTTATTCTTTCATTCGTTCCTTCGTTCATTAATTTATTCGGTCATTCGCTCTTTCATTCGTTCCTTCGTTCATTGTTCATTCGTTCATTCATTTATTCGGTCATTCGCTCTTTCATTCGTTCCTTCGTTCATTGTTCATTCGTTCATTCATTTATTCGGTCATTCGCTCTTTCATTCGTTCCTTCGTTCATTGTTCATTCGTTCATTCATTTATTCGGTCATTCGCTCTTTCATTCGTTCCTTCGTTCATTGTTCATTCGTTCATTCATTTATTCGGTCATTCGCTCTTTCATTCGTTCCTTCGTTCATTGTTCATTCGTTCATTCATTTATTAATTCCTTGGTTCTTTCGTTTGTTCATTCGTTCATTCATTCATTTATTCGTCCATCCTGGTAATCCATACTAAGCCAAGTAATGTAATTTCTGTTGCGATATGGAGGAACTTTCGATGAGCTAATTTTAATTGCTCGTACCTTATTCATTTTCCACATAATCTTAAAAATTCAGGCATTGCCTTATCACATAAGAAATGGGATTTTTTGCACCATGACAACGAGTTTGTTTGTTCTGATGTTATGATGATCGTGTTTTCAGTGGCCACTTTCTCGTAACTGGCCTGCAAGATCGCCGATAATGATCCAATAGATTATTGGTTGTGGAGCTATGTGAAGGAAAGACTGTTGTTCAGCAAACCTAGGACAATTGATGAGTTGAGGGACTCCATCGCACACACTGTGGCAGATATTTCAGAACACGAACTCAGATATGCTGTATACAGCACTGACGAGAGACTGTTACTTGTACAAGAACAAAATGTTGGACATATATGTCTACTATGAAATTATGGAAATGGACGGCAATACAAAATATTTCAATTTCTTGTGTAATACGCCAGTATAATAGTACATTATGCAACGAGCCTATAATGAAGGTAATTAAGAAGCGAGTATGGATATTTATGAAACGAGCGCTAGCGCTCGTTTCATAATTTTCATACGAGCTTCTTAATTACCATTATAGGCGAGTTTCATACGACTTTTTATTCTCGACCAAATTTCTAACTTGATATTATTAATTTTCTTTGTATCTGACCTTGGCCAATGTCCCGTATGTTGTGAGATGTGCGCAGACGCGAAAGTATTGTTTTTTTCCGAGGAACAGATGTTCACATTGACCTTGCTAGGCCATAAGAACCTATAGAGATAACATTGAAATTAAATTAGACATTGAAAAACGAGATGACAAATTGAATTTATTTGAATATTATTTACAATTAACGCTAATTATTATAGTAACAGAACATAACCTTCTGCGACAGTATTGGATTTCCAGCCTCCGTGACTTTTCGTTAATTCTCTTTCGATTGCATATCCGAGAATAATCGATACTTGCGGTTTTATAACGGTAGAAAGCTGACCTGTCATTGGCTGAACAGTTGTAACCTGAGTCGTCATTGGCTGAAAGACCTGACCTTTAATGAGTAGGTGTACTTTAATGAGGTGCATTAAAGGTCTGCTACCAGGTGTATAATTACTACATTTAGGCATGGTCGAGCATAAAAATTTTTAAGATTGTGTAGAATGTGAGGAAATGTGAGCAATTCAAAGACCCCACTTACTTTTGAAAAAATCTTACATAATCATGTCAATAATTCCGGTCCACACACACTAAATTTGTTATTTAATGTGTAAATTTTTGTACATTTGAGACAAACTGAAGAAATACTAATGCTATGGTAGGTAGGTACAAGTTAAGAGGAGAGAATGTAAGTGGTAAGAGCATAATTTTTTATGTTTACATGCATCTATAATTTGTACATTAGTGTGAACAATTTATTCCATTTTATGCATATAAATAGCGCCGAAAGAAGCGATTGCGTTAAGAAACACATTTTGAAAGATTTAAATACGAGAGTAGGCCAGACTTGTCAACATAGTTAATAATCACGACGTCAGACTGACAGATCTCAAAACGTTATCTCTAACGAAGAAAAAATAAAATAAAATTATGATAAGTGAGACGAATAGACTTTAACAGCCTACAGCATTTGACGCATATAAAAATAAGACCACCATTACAGAGTGTCGCAGAAGTCAATTTACTCTTACGCAGTAATTAATAATGAGACAAAAAATGCTTAGATTTAGGTTTAACTCAGTAAAATTAGCTGGCAATATTACATGAACACATTCACTTCTCCCTCGTCAATTGTGAATAGAGCTAGGAAGTTGGTACCGAAACTGTTGTGTGCCATGAAGTTCATGTATTTGCATATCTGTAATTAAATGCTGATTAACTATCTTAATGAATCAACAACATTTAAGCTTATCAAACGAAATTTTATGTTGCATATATTTGCATATTTTGACTTTTTCAAATAAATGCATAATATTTCATTTTATTGCAGCACATTTTCGCGTTTAAGGTCATTAAAACTGATTTTATGTTGCATAAAAATGTATAGTTTGGAATTTTAAAATAAAAGTATTATATTATGTTTTTTAAAACAGGTGTTGAGTGAAATTATTATAATTATTTTTACCAGAAAAGTACTGATTGTTTCACGGCATAGTAATACCGAAAGCGAAAACGAACTGGGAAAGGGTAGGCATATCTGCAAATGTGACGTTGTAAGTGTTTGAAAAAACAACATCCAGCTTAAATTTCGTTCCTGGTAGTGCAGGAGAAAAGCTTAAGGTTGAAATATGTTACATGATATAAAAAAATCCTGGATACGAACAAATGTGTGAAATTAGAGATATTTTAAACGGAAAACCCTCCATTAATCCCAGTGAATTATCTTTTACTGTGAAACAGTTGACAGCATTTAAGTATGTCCCGGTAACGTCTTGTAACGTTGAGAGAAGCTTTTCAAGATACAAACCAATTTTCAGAGACAAAAGACACTATCTATATTGAAAACGTATGCCATATAATGATTATTGTGAACTGCAACCTATCGATCTTTTTTGGACAGCGATTGCTTCAACTTTTCAACAATAAATGTAAGTTTAATCTCATCTAGTTTGATCTATAATACTATTACATTTATTTCTTATTATTATATTATTTATTAGTGGTATCTAGAAATATAGAATTTTATTAGTGCATTTTTATTGGCATATTTTAAGATTTTTAAAGGCATATTTAGTGCATATTTAGAAGGATTTTAGGGAATAACTTCCTACCCTACTAATAACAATAGCTGACTCAGAACTGATGACGGACAAATGAAAGTGTTCATGTAGTGCTGCCAACTATTGTTACCAAGTTAAACCTAAATCTAAGCATGTTTCTCTCATTATTAATTACTACGCTAGGGGAAACTGACTTTTGCGCCACTCTGTATATCTACACTGGTGGCCATAATTTTGGAAACTTTTTCTTTTGTACTGAATTATTATAACATTCGTATTGATTCACAGATTTATACAATTGAAAATGGTATTCGTGACTGATTCGTGAATTATGGGATTACAATAAAGGTATTACATACTAGGTTCAAAAAGTTCCCGGAATTTGCTAGCATCATAGAAACAACGTACCTTAAACACTATTCTACAGCATTTCCTTCAAAATAGTTGCCTTCCAACAACACACACTTTTGCCAACGCGTGTAGAGTTCCTGGAAGCAGGCCTGGAAGCCATTTTGTGAAACCCGTCTTAGTGCTCTCGTCGCGTTTGCGATAACCTCTTCAGCATTGAATCTCCGTCCTTTCAGATGACTTTTCAGACGGGGAAACAGAAAGTAATCAGGTGGTGAGAGATCAGGAGAGTATGGTGGGTGATCCAAAGCAGTTATGTTGTGCCTGGCAAGAAAATTCTTTACAATAATTGCGCGATCAGCAGGTGCATTGTCATGCATAAGGAACCAGTTGTTTTCTACCCACTTTTCTGGACGTTTCCTTCTCACTGCGTCCCAGAGGCGACGGAGGGTTTCTACGTACAATTCTTTCGTTACAGTACGACCTTCTGGAATGAACTCATGGTGCATGAGACCCTGAGAGTCGAAGAAAACTTCCAACATAACTTTGCTTTAAGTGAGCTTAAATGCGACAGGCTCATGTTAGTAGATTTACTGGCATGAAAAAGAACTCCTGCGGGACAAAATTCCGCCACATCCGGCGATGCTGATATAACCTCTGCAGTTGCGAGCGTCGTTAAATAAAACATAACATTTAAAATAACTTTGCCTTTGGAAGTGTGCCTAGGAAATTTTTGCTTCCGAGGAGATGTTTTCGATTTCCACTCAGATGACTGTTGTTTAGGGACTGGGTCGTACAAGTAGCACCAGTTTCATTTTGTTTAAGAAATCACCATCTTCATCAGCCATACTGATCATGTCCCCAGCAAAACACAGAACTTGATGTTTGTACTTTGCTCTGTGGACATAATTACAAAATGCGACGAACAAACGAAACACTATGATAAACAATTGCCTACAACTCAAAACCAATAATTGCCATTATCAACAAACTTTAAGGAAATGACATCATGAATGTTACCAACAAAACAAATGTATAATATCCCTTGTTATATATTAATACGAAAAATGGTAGTAAAATTCCGGGAACTTTTTGAACCTAGTAGTATATAAATCCTGAATATTTTAACAATAAATAATCATTACTATGTGGGAAATTATGTTCTTGTCGTTTAAGATCTAAATGTTATTTTCAGATTTCATTATAATTTCCCATTATTTACTATAATAAAAACTGTTCCATTGTTGATTTTAACATGATTCTTGATCAGTAAAAGCATTGTTGAGCACTGTTAGCATAAAATATGGACATTATTAGTGTGTTTCTATCATTAGTTTGACTTAAGTATTCGTTCGTTAACACCTGATTGCTTTACAACAAACTTTATTGATCACTTTATCACAATGACTCCACGAAAGGACACAATTCTCCACATAGTAATGATTATTTATTGTTAAAATATTCAGGATTCAATATAATACCTTTATTACAACCACATAATTAACGAATCAGTCACGAATAACATTTTCAATTGTATAAATCTGTGAAACAATACAGATATTATAATAATTCAGTAATAATAATAATAATAATCCGTGGCGCTACAGCCCGTGAAGGGCCTAGACCGACCAGCCGGCTGCTGGCCTCACGCCCACATGCCGAAGCAGAGGTGGACGATCATCCAACCAGAATGGAGATATCGTGTGGTTAGCACGATGATCCCCCCAGTCATTATAGCTGGTATTCGCAACCGGATTTCGCTACCTATCGTAGCTCTCCAAGTGCATCACGATGCTGGGTGGGCACCGGTCCCATACACTGGCCGAAATTTCATGAGAAAATTTCTTCCCCCATGAGGACTCGAACCAGCGCGCATTCCGTAACGCGAGTCCTAGGCGGGATGCCTTAGACCGCGACGCCATGGCGCTGGACAATAATTCAGTACAAAAACAAAAAGTTTCCATAATTATGGCCACCAGTGTAGATTAACCTTCTTGTGCTGTGTTTTTTTACAATAATTCCAATGAAATTAATATTATTTTGAAATGGGAGGAAGTACACAGTGTTAAGACAAAAGAATGTAACTACTAAAAGCACGCTGTTTTACGTTTTTCCTAAGTTAATAATTTGTACATTAGCGTGGACAATAATTGACCCCATTTTTACAAGTATAAATAACTCTACAGCAAGTGATTGCGTTCATAAACACATTCTGAAAGATTTAATTACGTAAGCAGGCCAGGGCTGTCAATATAAACATAATAATCACACTGACATAACTCATAGCTTTATCATTAGGGAATGAGAGTGGCCTTTGCCTTGTTACGTTTTTATTATGACCGTAGGGGTAGTCTCTTAAGTGCCGTACAAAACACCCTGTGGTAAAGATGGGAGGGGAGAGAAATTAACTTGGGAAATCTACATTGTACATAAGCGAAGAATGATTAGGGTGCTTACGCAGTAGGGGCGCTCTCATAACGGCCAAGACGAGTTGTAAAAATATTTATTTCCTCACGCCCACTACTACCACCACTACCCTTTTTACGAGAAATTTTTAGGAACGGGAGATGCTTAACCGCCGTTTCTCCTTGCTACGGCAACGCAAGACCGTCGCAACAGCCTGTGCCAGATTTTAGTGCTTCGGTGATTTAAAGGAGAATTCCTCACCAGACGTGTGAGCTCCACACAGTCACATTAATATTCCAGAGGTCCCGAGTTAAGTATTCTAAGACGTCTATCTGGATAAGAAACCTCCTTCAGTACACAAAATTATAATAATACAGTAACTAGTGGCTTGTGCAGCAAATGCTACAAACTAAGTTCATTAGACGTTCAAATAAACATTTTTCAGGTTCATTATCAGTGAAGAATACCAGACATTTTGAAAGTTATTTGCTTCCATAATAATGAAACGTACTGGGTGTTCATTTCAAAGTGTGTCATGACGTCACTGTTGTTGGGTCACCGATTTGAAGCGAGTTTCAACTTATATGTTAGAGAAGTTGCCTATTATTTAAGGCGTTCTTCAATCTGAACTTGAGAACGTGTACGGTATAACTTGAACGTCGTAGCAACAGATGGCGGTCTGTACAGCCTGTGTGCTACCATAACCTCTTTCGAACTGTGTTTTGCGACGGCAAGTCGTACGCAGGGTATTTGTTATCATCGGTTGCGTACGGTAACATTCCACAACACAAATCAAATGCTCCGTGTCCATGTTGACCGTCGAAGTTAATGTCAACAAATACGTAAGTAATCGTCTTAACCCTCTCCCCATATCCCGACAGTACGTATTTCCAAACAGTTCACATTCCTGCCACTACCGGCGTTACCGTACGTATCGGTACGTACTCTTCAGAATGAACGCAGTACTTGCTAGCCAACTTCTCTGCCTCTTAGATTATACACCTGAGCTGCGGAAGTGTAGGAAGATTGAATTCTCTAGGCTCATCAGCTAGCCACATGACGGCATACAGCGAGCCAAGACACATTTTGAACTGAACACCCAGTACTCATACACCCAGTACTCCCTCTGAATGGTTTTTTATGCCAAATATTCTTTATTGAACCTGTTCACCTTCAGTTTTTCAGTTTCAGCGCGAAAACGCAAGTAACAATATCAGGACGATCAGTGGGTTTTTCATGCTGGAGTAAAGCAATAGCTATTTCAGGTCATTGGAATTGTAAATAAAAGTTAAAAAAAATTCAGGTTTGCTTTACTTTCGAACAATAGACATAGCATCTTGGTATAGCTGCTGCAGCTTGAAATGTAGAGCGTAAAATCATTTATCCTGCTAAGAGATCTTGCTGAAATGATCGGGAGACTACATAATTTTGTAGGCTTCTTATTTTATCAGTAAGTAATATATTTTGATCTTTCCTTACGAACTGTAATTTTTGCGCTCTCTCGAGCCAATACTGAAGAGAATGGCGCATATAAATAGCTACACCACACCGCCATTAAGTATATGAGAAATACCCAACCCAATAACTATAAAATTATTTGATTTTTAATAGCAATATTATTATCTTACGTAAGTTTTGTATATATATATATAATTTAAGATAATCTCTACATCTACTTACATAACCCCCAAAACGTTTCACTTTCATATCATCAATATAGCATTATTATGTATAATTAATGAAAATAGTCAATGTCATCAAACCACCTCAAGTTTAGCAGATTTTAATATCCAATACACACCTGCACTTTGAAAATTACACACCGCAGAATCAGACCTCTAATTATTTTTAGTAAGTCTTGAAGTTTTGAATAACGCATTGAATTTGAACTCTAAATATGTCAGCAATCCTGTAGGTCATGGCCTTCGTGTAATAGCCTATTGTTTATTGTAGTGTGTTTTGTTTATTCTGAAATGCAATTAGTTCTCAAAACTGACGAAAGATGGATTTTGGAAAATAGGAAAATTATGTAGGAAAACTAACACTTCACTGAAAGTTACTATTTTTCTGAAAATCCTTGGATGACAAGCTTCAAAATGACTGGATAGTCATTAAAACCCATTCAACCGTTTTCCCGTAATTTCCATTACCAGTTCAAATTATATATGTAGATAATTGGCTAATACCTTACTGTGTTACAATCTATTTCTTCAAAATAATTAATTGTATCCTAATTAATTAACGAACATAAACAACAAACTTGCAATTTTAATTTAGAGTAAAAAAACGCAAATTAAAACTATTGGCAACACATAAAAACATGAAATAAGACAAAATTTTCCAATTTAATTTTGAATTGTAATAAAATCCTGCTGTCCCTGACGTCATTAGGTAACGAATTCCTGAGGCGAGATATTTTTATTTTTAATGCATCGATAAATTTTTGTTGAGAGATAGAAGGAAAATGTTGGGGATCATCAGTGCGGTTTTAGGCGTAAGAGACCGATTACTGATCAGATTTTTTGTATTCGATAGATATTGGAGAAAAAATAGGAGTATAAGGGTACAGTACATCAGTTATTAATAGATTTCAAAAATGCATATGACTCTTATTGAAATTGGTTTTCTCATGAAACCAGTTCGATTAATTAAAATGTGTCTCAGTGAAACTTACAGCAGAGTCCGTATAGGTCAGTTTCTACCTAATGCTTTTTCAATTCACTGCGAGCTAAAGCAAGGAGATGCACTATCACCTTTATTTTTTAACTTTGTTCTAGAATATGCCATTAGGAAAGTCCAGGATAACAGACAGGTTTTGGAATTGAACGGGTCACATCAGCTTCTTGTCTATGCGGATGACGTGAATATGTTAGGAGAAAATCCACAAACGATTAGCGAAAACAGGAAATTTTACTTGAAGCAAGTAAAGAGATAGGTTTGGAAGTAAATCACGAAAAGACTCAGTATATGATTAGGCCCATGTCTCGTGACCAAAATATTGTACGAAATGTAAATATAAAATTTTGAGATTTATCCTTCGAAGAGGTGGAAAAATTCAATATCTTGGAACAACAGTAACAAATATAAATGACACTCGGGGCGAAATTAAACGCAGAATAAATATGGGAAATACCTGTTATTATTCGGTTGAGAAGCTTCTGTCATCTATTCTGCTGTCAAAATTTGAAAGTTAGAATTTATAAAAAAACAATTATATTACCGGTTGTTTTGTATGGTTGTGAAACTTGAACTCTCACTTTGAGAGAGGAATAGAGATTAAGGGTGTTTGAGAATAAGGTTCTTAGGAAAATATTTGGGGCTAAGAAGGATGAAGTCACAGGAGAATGGAGAAAGTTACACAACGCAGAACTGCACGCATTGTTTTGTCCACGTGACATAATTAGGAAAATTAGATCCAGACGTTTGAGATGGGCAGGGCATGTAGCAAGTATGGGCGAATCCAGAAATGCATATAGGGTGTTTGTTGGGAGGCCGGAGGGAAAGAGATCTTTGGGGAGGCCGAGACGTATATGGGAGGATAATATTAAAATGGATTTGAGGGAAGTGGGATATGATGATAGAGACTGGATTAGGGACCGATGGTGGGCTTATGTGAGAGCGGCAATGAACCTCAGGGTTCCTTAAAACCCATTTGTAATTAAGTAAGTATGATACGAGGAAAATGGTCGGTTTCATATAGAACGAAAGAAGAAATATCCCTAAATAAATAGCTAGACCTATGTACTCGGAAAATTAAATACTCAAAATATTTAAAACGCTGGAGATGCAAGGTACAATTCAAAGCATAGGCTACCGTCTTGTAACTTCATCGTTACGCAGTCTGTAATAAACTTCTTAATACAGCTGGCACATTTTTTGTTCCACTTACTGAAAAAAATTGGCGTTGGTGCGAACTGAAATCCATTCCGTGGGTTTCATTTACTCCACTACGAGTTATAAACGCTCTTAGAATGTTTATTTATGTTTGGTGTGACTTGTTGCCTAATCACAGAACCCATCCACTGACCACATTGCCTTAAAGAAATTAAGGAAGAGAGCCAGACGAACAAATGATTTATAGTAATGAAGTGAGGATGTTTAAAACCTTTACCTGGAATTGAATTCAAATTGTCCACTCCAAATTTCCGTCATCTTCCACTCCCATTGGCTCACAAAGGAAATATATGAAGCTATAAAGATAGAGTTATCCTAATGTATGCAGCGACAAAGGTATTGTATGCAGTCCGCATAACTCGCTTCTATCGCCTCCTAACGCAGAAATTTCTTGGTTATGGTCGTTAAACGACTCTTCGCGAACGTGAAGCATTTTTATTGATGTTTCAACTGTAAGAGGGTAAGTAAATGGGATATGCGTTCGATAATGTGTAATTACCATGCAGAGGACAGCAAATTATGATAATGTAGGAACTCGGTCACTGAGATGGCGGCTTCCCAGCAAAGGGACTAGAATTCGATCTCTGTGACGGACCCAGTGAGATTTGTGACACAAGAAGTGATTACGGTACAGTTTATAGCAAAGTACTTAAATTTTCTGTGCAGTTTACCTCCGCTATTACATTATTATTGCTTCATCATCTCGTTTGCTGTGTACTTTCAACAATTAATTAAAAGCACCGGGAATTCAACTTAGAAACACATATTGCTTTCATTGATTTGGAAAAGGCATTTGATAGGGTGAACAGAAATAAATTATTGAATGTATTAGCCACAGACCATGTTCCACAACAACTTATAGTAAATATATATAATATCTATAAAACAAATCTAATTGCAGTAAGGTGTGACAATAAATTATCACTTTGGACAGAAATTCATACAGGAGTAAGACAAGCTGCGGCCTTTCACCATTCTATTTATTATATATATATATATATATATATATATATATATATATATATATATATGAATCAAATAATTAGAGAATGGAAACAATTGCCTCATGGATATATACAACTCAACAGACATTTACAACTAGATTCATTACTTTTTGCAGACGATTTAGCTCTGGTGGCATCCTCAGAAGATGAATTGCAACGTTAAATTTTTAATTTTAACAAAATTGGAATTAAATATGGTATGAAAATCAATAAATAAAAAAGCAAAATTATGGCTTTCTGCGGAAAATACCCTGTGCCTAGCAAAATATGTTTAGATTCAAAAATATTAGAAAGGATAAATTATTTTACATATCTCGGATACACATTATCTTTTTTCGATGAAGTAGACATTTCACAGAAAATTTCTAAATGCACCAAAACAATGGGAATAATTAACAACATTATGAAACCTTCCCTAGTACAAAGGCATACTCGAATTCGCCTTTACAAGACCTTGGCGAGACCTGTACTTTGTTATGGCAGTGAGGCATGGACATTGAGGAAGAAAGACGAAAGCAGAATAACGGCTAATGAAATTAAATTTATGAGATATACAGCGGGATATACGAAATGGGATCACAAACGCAATGAAGATGTAATGGAAGAATTACAACTAGAACCTGTAATTAATCACGTAAAACATTATCAGAACAACTGGATAAATCATCTGCATCGCATGCATAGAGATAGAATCCCAAAAGTCATGCTCCACTATCGTCCAAACGGGAAGAGATCTCTCAGTCGTCCAAAGAAGTGCTGGATTGAAAATTCAACTGTGAGATCGTAACAGGCCATTTGGCCTAATATTTGAAAGGAAGAAGAAGAAAAGAAGAAGAAGCTTGCTCCAAAGATAATGTCTCCAATTTTCTTACTAGAGCAGCTACTACTTTTACTACGAAAATGACACTTACGTACCCAGTGAAAACTGTCGTAAGTTGTCATAAAGCAGCCGTGGTGAGAACGTGACTCGCGAGACATTGTGGCTCGCAGTGATAGCTGTGTATTTCGCTTGCTTCTAACCTCCGTCAATCCCCACCCTCTCACTCACTGGAGTCAAACTCCGTTCCATTTGTATTTGTCTCTGACCTGTGAGTGGCATATGTCTCTCTCGAAACCATGTACGAAAGTTAAAAGTAGGATGGGAGGACGCATTTTTTTGCTGTCCATATGATGAGAACATTAAATGTATTAATTGCTCACAAGTATTACGAGGAAAACGGTTGTATAACATAAAACGGCATTATACTATATGTTACTGATGAAACATTAAAAGGTTAAGTTTTATTGTTGTTGTTACCATCATCATCATCATCATCATCATCATCATCATCATCATCATCATCATCATCATCATCATCATCATCATCATCATCATCATCTCTGTAATTTCGTCGACCCTTTTTCAGCAGATGTACGAATAATGCGGTTAGCTCTTCAATTTGAACTCACTGATGTGATGTCAAATGAAAGCTAGATGTAAGGACTTGACAAATGTTGAACTTTCAAATCTTTGCCAAAAAATAAATATCCGAAGCTTCGTTCTTTCGCTAGCTCTGTTGAAGCCATGTTCGCTACAACTTACGTTAGTGAAAAATTATTTTCAACAATTAAAATAGTAAAAACCAAATTTAGATCACAACTGACAGACAAATACCTTCATGATCAACTACGACTGGCAGTAAGTGACATAATTCCTGATTTTGAAACTCTGTCGCGGACACATTCTGAAGACAGTTAATTTTAGATTGTGATAATGTGTCCTATGTTTTCTTGTTCATTTCTTCCTTCGTTACACGTACTAAACATTAGTTTGTAGCCTTGTACTGTATAAAATTATATTTAACTGCTTGACGTAAGGAAAATGAAAATCCGTTAATAAGTCAGACAGTTGCTTCACTTCCCCTTCGGGTGTCCGCCTCCCTCCATAGGTGCTACGCACGTTGCAGGTTACACAGTGGCTCGTCGCACGATTACATTTTCGCCACCGCTGCTATAATTGATATACATTATAAATACCTAAAAAATTAGTATGTCAGCAAGAAAATGTTCCTATTCTATATTTCTATCAACAGTAATCTCACTAGAGGTTTTGATTTATCTAGAGAAAATCGAAACTCGAATGGGATTTAATTGACTATTACACGATTAGAAGAAAGTATATAAAGATTAGAAGTAACAAAGTACTCCAATACAATAAAATATTAATTGGCTTACGAAAATACAACTGTCTTCAAATGTATTATTGTACCATCTCAACATTACGCTAGATGGCAGTAGTGTTTTATAATTATGTTTTCTTGTTATCAGTTGTGCTAACTATGGAATCTTCATTGAACTCTGTGGACGGTTACTAGTCAAGAAGGCTTTGTTGATTCAGTTTCATTTTTATTAAAAGTTGCATTCCACTTCAATCATCCGGATCCCAGTAATCAACGTCACTTGACAGATGATTTTCAATAAATCTTAGTATTAAACAATCTCTGATACGTGACTATCCATAATATTATAGGCTATAGCAGAAGCTATAACAAACATAACCTAAATAATATAAACATATGTTAGAAAAGTTTTAATTGGGGATGATGAAATAAACAAGAAACGTTTTAATTAACGATGAAATAAAAAATAAACATGAATAATTTTAAAAGAAACAATTACTGAAAGTACAATTTTAAAATTTGAATGTTTTAGTGGTTGGTGGTTCAGTTGATGTTATATTGGACGTGTGCGTAAAAGAAGTGAACTCATTGATGCACATGGTGTATCCCTCAACTTATTCAGGATTTCCGAATGGTGCTATTCATATACGACCAGTGATCTTTATTAATTCTTGTTCTTGAATGCCAATGCGAGTCATATTTGAAACTGCTATGCATCGACTAGAGTGGTTTGCAATTTTCTGTTTTTTGACGTCCAGACCAGTGCAGTTTGAAATGTTGGCAAACAAAGAAACAAATGCTAGGGTAGTGATAAAAATAAACAAATGCTAGGGACGAGATAAAATTAAACAAATGCTAGGGACGGGATAAAATTGTGCGATAAGCAGCCATGATTGGTTGAAATACGTCCTTTCGTACCGTTTTATTGGTCAAAAGTAGTGTGACGTAGTAAAAGTGTAATAGTCAATTCAAACACTCGCTGCATTCTTTAACGGTTAAATAAGTCTTTCTTAATGACAATCATACAAAAAATCAATAACTTCTAAACAGATCTTCCGATAATATTTTTTGTAAATATAATAATAGTTTTGTTTAGTATTATATTGTTTTATCTTCCTACACATTTTCATCTAAAACAAAAATTCCTTTAAGCGAAGATTGAATTCAAGCGATGAAGAACTCGTCCCTGTTCTTGCCCGTAAACTTTTTCCTTGCCTCGACTTACACTTTCAAGCCTTTGCTGCTGCTGCTGCTGCTCTTATGCGTTAGAGATAATTAGAACTTCAGAATTTCATTACCTGGATGGAGGCGCTGAGGGGGGGGGAGACCGGGCGAGATTATTTTAAAAGAGATACGAAATTACCTGATTAAAGGAAAGCGTCATTAAGGCAAGCAAAAGTAATTAGCGCAACAAAAAGAAGAGTAAAGAGCTTAAGGGGAAAAATAAGAACTTGGAGAACGCAAGGCAGAGGGGGAGCAAAATAAAAACTGTTGTAATGTGTGGGACAAACAACTGAGAACATATCTGTGTGATGCTTCAAGTGATCGAGTCCAAAAATGTGGATCCTTTACAAGCTAATACTTTACTTACCTCTATCTAAACTCTGAATCTAGACTCACCAGACATTTTATGTTAACTTACTGTGAACTGAGACACGGTGTCTAAATTTATTTATGTTTCTTCCAGGCTGAAAGTCATTTTCTCACATTTATTTATCGTGGAGTACATTTCTCATCGGGCATGGTAATATAATTAAGTTTTTAACAAAGCTGTTTGTGACAGAAAGACAAATGCGTAATGGCTGAGATCTTTACATGAATTAAGATCAAATAGGCTTAATGCCCAGCCAAGAAATTACTATAGTCCGCAAAAAAATTAAGAGGAACATTTTATTGGTTTCGTCAAGGATGCCCCCTCTCACCACTTTTATTCAATATATACAGGGACATCATTTTATTTTTACTTGCATTTTTATTGTACCTGCATTTCTGAATGTACTTAACTCTTACCCCTTCACTAATGTCCTTGCTCCCTTCAGACACACAAACTTACGGCCGCTGTTGTATTCGAAGTCTTCAAGCAGTGAAGTAAACACTGCAGTGTATAGTGTGTTTCATAAATATGATTGCGTTTTCTATAGAAGAAAGAACCTATATTAATAATATCGTACTAAAAATCATATTCAAGAAACGATAAATTCAATTTCAGAGAATATGCTTCAAAATGTTTTTAATAATATGCGTACTGAATTGAAGCCTGCGTTGTAATGAACGGCAACCATTTTCAGCAACTTATTTAAAAATTCAGATTAGCTTTTTTTGAATTGAGGTGGCTAGAAGCAAAGGAATGCTAGTGACATTTGTAATAACATGAGTTAAGTGCATCCAGTGTGAGCAAAAGTATCTAAAATTTTAGTGGCAAAGAGATATTTTAATCGCATCGCACATTAAAATTTAAATTAAAAATTTCACCGATTTTACGAAAGCTTAAATATTCAAACCCCATTTTCTCAAAAGTAACTTAAGTGCACTTACAGCCCTTTACTTATGACCCCCTCAATTTAAATGCACTCTCTATGTTGTATGATAACATCAATAATTAATATGCTAAATAAAGTAGACATTACATAACGAACATAGCCGCCTGAAAAGTTGAGTTTTTGAAAAAAAATGTTACTGCTCTACTGTATTTTGATAAATTCCGTAAGAGTGATGATCAAACTGAAAATCGTAATATCGTATTTCCCTACAACATAAATGGATACACTACTTTTCTCTCCTCCTATACCTAGTAAAATGATTTGTTTACATATTGCACTAGCAACATCAAACTCCTGTAATGGAAGGGGGCAACAGTGTTTCCGAGTATAGCCAGGTTAATGTTAAAAATGTTGGTAAAAATAAAGTGATGTCCTTGTACATCAACTCCATCATCAGACATTGACGACTAACAATTCATGGAAACATCCCGCTCTTCCGAAATTGTACTCTAGATACATTATTATATGCAGACGATCAGGTTCTTTTTGCTACCAATGAAGACGAGCTGCAATACTCAATACATCGTCTGAATATATTTTTTATTTTAGCAGGTTATTTTACGACGCTTTATCAACATCTTAGGTTATTTAGCGTCTGAATGAGATGAAAGTGATAATGCCGATGAAATGAGTCCGGGGTCCAGCACCGAAAGTTACCCAGCATTTGCTCATACTGGGTTGAGGGAAAACCCCGGAAAAAACCTCAACCTTGTAACTTGCCCTGACCGGGAATCGAACCTGGGCCACCTGGTTTCGCGGCCAGACGCGCTGACCGTTACTCCACAGGTGTGGGCTACCTGAATATAATAGCACAAAATTTCAATACGAAAATTTCCCCAATCAAAACAAAAATTATGGCGTTCCAAGGTAAACAGCCAGTTAGGAGTAAAATTTGCATTGGAACCCATATGTTAGAACAGGTAAACTCATTTAAATATTTGGGTTATAATTTGTCATATTTACCTGTTACTGATATATCTGAAAATATTCAACATTTTGATGGAGCCTTAAGAACCATCAACCAGGTTTTCACAACCACGAAAACCCAAAAACATACCAGGTTAAAAGCATATAAAGTTCTAGCAAGACCTGTCCTCATGTATGGTAGTGAGGCCTGGACTGTCCGAAACTCAGATGTTCAATGCCTAACAACTGCGGAAATGAGATTTCTAAAGAGGACTGCCGGCTACAGCTTGCTTGACCACAAAAGGAATGAACTAATTACAAAAGAATTGAAAATTACACCTATTTATGAACATCTCAACCACTATAGACAAAAATGGCTTAACCATGTCAATAGAATGGACCGTTCCAGACTCCCAAGACAAATTCTCCGCTATATACCACATGGAAGACGATCTCTGGGACGCCCCCTGAAAAGATGGACGGAGACCGTAACAGCCACTAGGCCTAATACCTGCAAGGACATTTTGTTTGTGGAACTGTTAATAGCGAAATACTATTGGGTGAGATGAGTCGGAATATTTGCAATGGATTACCTGATATTCACCGTATATTTTTGTAAAACCTCGGGGAAAACTAAACGAAATAATCGGCCCAAGCGGGAATCGAACCCACGACCTAACACAGCTTCGGATAAATATGATAAATATGCTAACGCGCTACAGACTGAACTATACCGGTTTTCTTTGTAGGCTAATTAAAAACTATTACGTCAATTTTTACAATACTTACAGTAAAATTAATTACGAATATAACTACAGATTTTCATCAAAACTTAAATGTTAATACCGGTACAAAAACGTATAGTTAAAAGACCGATGCTTGAAAAGAAATATATAAAATACCTCATCAATATAATGGTTATAAGAAGAAACATTTTCTATTGCTAACATTATGTTTATGCTTCAATTCGTAGCGTTTTTGTTCGCCATCACAACACTGCGTTGCTAGGAGATCGTTTATCGTTTGTCATTTGTTATTTAGAGTCTTGTGCTTGTAAATACGCCTTGAATTTTCCGTATTTGAAGAACGTTTGTCATATTTTTTGGCTAAAGAGAATGGAGTATCAATTAAAAAAAAAGACGAACACTTCAGACATAATATAGGTTGATCCGTTTGGGTATGGATAAAATAAAAGCACCGTAAAACATTTACTACTGAACTTCATTTGTTGAAACTTTCTGCATACAACACTGAAAGATGGGAGATTCCTCAGAGCTCAACATGACCCCCATTGCTCACCCTGCACAACTCATAACGGTGATGTAATTCAGCCCATGTCCGTTGTAACATAAGAGGGGTGATTTGTTGGAAAGCTTGAGTAATTTTTATTCTCAGATCATCAATGTTCCTGGGTTTCTGTGAATTGACAATGTCTTTAACAAAACCCCACTCGAAGAAGTCAGGAGTTAGATCTGGGGAGTTTGGGGGCCAAGCCAAGAAATAGCTGCTTCTCGTACTGGGTTTCGCCTGCGATCTCCTGCATGTTTTTAACACAGAACCTGTTTCTACAAATGTTTGGTATCACAACATTATGGAATCATATTTATTTACAGTAGTGGCAAAAAAAACCGGACCGACTCTTGTAGCTGATTTCAGAGCCTTGTTCACTCCAGAGCACGATAGACTGGTAACTAAGACTTTCGTGGTTCGAATCCTGCCTGAGAAGGAAACTTTTTTTTGTTCCTTATTCAAATTTATTTCCAATACTTTTCGATTGCTGGTAAAATTCATGTTCTGGGAATAATAAGTTAATTAAGTAGTAAAATATCGCTGCAATCGAAAAGTACATAATACATTTTTGTTACACCCTGTATAGTAAAAAATTAAGCTATGTCTACAAAAATTAAGCTATATCAAAAATTAAGCTATATATTAAGCCTCGGTAGCGTAGTCGGTATAGCGCTAGCCTTCTGTGCTCGAGGTTACGGGTTCGATCCCGGCCCAGGTCGATGGCATTTAAGCGTGTTTAAATGAGACAGGCTCATGTCAGTAGATTTACTGGCATGTAGAAGAACTCCAGGGGGACAAAATTCCGACACAACGGCGACGCTGATATAACCTCTGCAGTTGCGAGCGTCGTTAAATAAACTATAATTTTTTTCCTACAAATAATAATCTAACCTTGAATAAAATTTTATGCGCTGTATCAAGAATACATTGGCACTTAGAATAAGTCACCCTGTTTCGAAAAGGAAACTACGTAGGCCTACAGTTATGTTATATTTTTTTTCGGTTTACAAAATGAAGAATATGGGTCTATGTTAAGATAAGCAAGTAATAAAGGGTATGCGATATGTTTTCTTTTCATATATAGCGACATTTAGAAATTAATTTCAGTTGACAAGGAATTTTTCACTATGGTTCATTAAAAGTATATTGTATCTATTATCACTTTAGTATTGCAGAACTTGCGACTACAAATCAAACAAGTAGTAACACAGTTCTAAAGCTTCTGCCGATGCCGAGATATTACTGAAGGAGTCAGCGCGGTACCATTAATTTTATATGCAATTTTGCTTCGGCGCCCTAATGTCCGTAGCGAGAGAAAGTGGCGTCATTGAGCGTAGTCAAAAAAGTTACACTGGTTCATAACATAACTACTAATAACATTATTTTTCGGCTCTGGCTTACATAGGCCCAGTTGCACCAAAGTTCGTTAAAATAACGCTAACAGCTTGTTAACTAATATGTTGTTAAAAATTAAACATCCTGTTAGAGTAATAGTGCTTCATCAAAAATTTGAGGTGCTTTGGTTAGATAATATGATGTTAAGAGTAATGTGACAGGAATCAAAGAAGCAGTGATTGTATGAAAGTTCACTGAATGTGCCACTAGTTGGTGTAGTCATTTGTTTTCTGCGGAGAATTGTATTTTTTGCATTATGGAAGTATTGGAGACTAACTTAATTCCAACGGAAATCGAGAAAAAGAAAGTGTAAGGAGCAGTAATTTTACCTCATATGAGAAATATAATTATTTTAGTAGATCTAACACTTAATTATAGTAATTAATTGAACTGAAACGTAGTGATGAAACTTTCATTAGGAAAAAGGAACAAGCGTGGGTCTCTTTAACTCAATATTTTCAATCGCCTTTTGGATGTGAAAACACAAACTATGAAACAAATCAATATTATGAAAATATTAAAAGAAATGCTAAGACGGATCATGCACAAGATACAGTTGAACAGAGTGAAAGTACTATCGTCAGTTTTCAAAGATGATATTTGTACGAAGATTCTTTCAAATGTCCAGGATCAAAATAGAATCAATAGAAAATGAAAATACTACAGTGGTAAGCGTTAACATTATTTTCATATCTTATATATCTAACATATCTTCACACGCCATTGGTCATAATTACATGTGAAATGTTAAATCAGTGAAGTAAAGAATATCGTTTTGAAAATCTGCAATTTTATTCAGTATTAATACGAAATAATAATCAGAGAAATGCTTACGTTAGTAAGCACATATTTTCTTTTTACTGTGAATCCAGTGCTAATATTAATATGAATCATTTTAGTATTTATGAACATATCTATTCTGAATAACTAAAAATGCTGAAGTAGTGATTGCAGCTAATTGTTTTCACTGCAAATAGGGTAAACTAGGTAGTTATTGACCAGTATACGGGGATTGACCGGTTCCTTTTTTCAAGTATATTGTGAATAAACCACGATCGTGATTTCACTTTTTGCTGCATATACCTCTAGTAACAACCCTTATTTGTGGTTAGTTGTCGCTGTTCATCCCACTGAGTTAGTGTCTGTTGTCTGAGAGGACTGAAATCGATTGGAAATGCAACTGAACGTAAACAAGTGTAAGTAACTAGAGAAATTGCTAAGAATAATGCACGCAATAATTTATTTATTCTGCAAAGGATACATAAATTCTGGTGCTCGTTTTTACACTCACAGTGTGAGAAAAGGTATAAGGTTTCCGTCCACAGAATATTATTTTGTTAAAGTTTTTATATGACATAAAAATGCCCCGTGGTCAATCACTATAAAGTGTATGTCCGCAAACTACAGTGATTGGTCGTTCATAAATTATTTGTTAGAATAATGACCAATGTGCTTCAATTCTATATATGTTATCGGTTAAATGATGGGGATTTTTACAGGACTGATACTATATTATAATGCCTAAGCCACGTAAAGTGCATTATACAGGGAAGCTTTACGAAACGCTACAGAACCTGTCCGCAGTGGATTTGATTTAAATGAAGCTGCCAAGAAGTTTGGTGTCCTAAAAGCAACCTTAGCGTCCAGAAACAAATATCCCGTTGAAGGAAAAGTGTTCTTTGGTCCTCGTCCAGTGCTGGGTGAAGCCATTTGTAATAACATCAGAGAAATGACACACACTTGCTTCTGATAAGGCACAAAAGAGGAAAATGGAAGAAGAGGCAAGAGAAGAAAGGAAGCGAATAAGAAATGAAAGAAAAGGCAGCGAGAAGAGTTCTTTTCTTATTTTTTTAACTTGGTTATTTAACGACACTGTATCAACTACGAGGTTATTTAGCGTCGATGGGATTGATGATAGCGAGATGGTATTTGGCGAGATGAGGCCGAGGATTCGTCATAGATTACCTGAAATTTGCCTTACGGTTGGGCAAAACCTCGGAAAAACCCAACCAGGTAATCAGCCTAAGCGGGAATTGAACCCGCGCCCGAACGAAACTTCGGATCGGCAGGCAAACACCTTTGCCGACAGAGCTACGCCGGTGGCGAATAGTTCTTAATGAAAAAGATCAGAAGAAGAGAAACGAAACAGACAAGAAAAAAGTGGAAATTGTGAAAATGTGTTGTTCAATCACTAATAAATGAGTATTCAATAACTGTGCAGTAGACGGTCAATCACTAATAAGCGTGTGGTCAATAACTGTGCAGTAGACGGTCAATAACTGTAAAAGTGGACTTGTTGTGTTTATTTAATTTATCTTTGCATTAAAATTTTATTTTTTCTTTTGTTTATTGATTTTGATTTGTTTCTGAATCTTCACTTGACCCAATGCCTTTAAAATTCTCTCAATAAGTTACCACTGTTTTCCGCTATTTCATTGCTTTATTATTCATTAGCTTAAGTGGTCAATCACTATACAGTTTACCCTATATCTCGATATAATAATGCAGCTCGTAACATATGTTCCCTGGCAGCCATGATTCACGCTGTAACAGGACTTTAAGGATTTAACTGTGGGAGTATGCTATGTTAATTTAACAGTGGGTTTAACATGATGTTAGCAGCACTCTTCCATTAAGTTTACTGTTAAACTGCCTTAACGACATATTAAATATTTAACAAGGGTTGGTGAAACTGAACCTTAGTCTTGTTACAGAAAGGAATTGAAATTTTGAATTCTGCCATTTTTTATTTTACTACGGATCCTGGAGCAGGTGTCCTTAATTGGGGGGAAATACATATTCTGCGTTATAATCACATAAGAGCCAACCTTCACTGTAATTCTATGAAGTAGAAGATCAAACCTTTCCGTTCTTCAAGTGACTGCTCCACTGTAGTAATAGAGCCACTGTTGCTTAAAATGCCGAGTGTTTGATCTCTCCTCGAGCAAATATTTCTGAAATCGTTGGTTTTGCAACTCGTTTCAAATTCCAGACGGGAAAAGAGAATTCCTTAAATCGGTGCTTACGAAAGAGAAATACATCCAAGAATCTTAAATTCCGCTCTGTCGACAGAGGCATGCGATACTGTTTCGAAGTAGAGTCTGCAGACAGATTCAGAGCTTTGTATTACGAATACATTTCGTTTATAGCGAACGATGTAAGCAATAAAGCCTAGAGAATGACGCATAATCTTGTGATAGCAGCGTTAAGAGAAAATATTGCACACATGGCAGTCACCGTAATGGCTTTTGTGAAACGTTGAGATGGGACATTTCCAGAAAATTAAAATGGCACTTGGAGATAACGAGAATTGTCACTTTAAGGAAACGTTAGGTAAATGTTAGGCATGCCTGGAATTCAGTCACGGAGCTCTCATTACATGCAGACTAACTGAGAAGATTGTTATTAATAGAGTACTTGCATAACTACATGTGGGTTTGTTGACTGAGGCCATTTACGATAATTGTCCACAACATAAAGCTGAACAGAAAACAAAGACACATCGAGGCAGGCTTGCTATAAGGAAGGCAGGGCTGACTTCTCTCAAGGACAATAATAGTAACAGCCAAGTGTTGACTTAAGGCTGGTTCACAATAAACCGGGAACGAGAACCAGAATGAAAACGAGAAGCAGAGGACGAGAATATGAACATTTTTGATTCACAATAAACCGAGAACGTAGACGACTATGCATATCGATATGCATGTCAATAACGATATGTAAAGTCGATATTACGCATTCTGATGTTATTTGTGTATAACTGACCAATGGCGTTCTCTCAT
Source organism: Periplaneta americana (assembly GCA_025594305.2). Taxonomy (NCBI): domain Eukaryota; kingdom Metazoa; phylum Arthropoda; class Insecta; order Blattodea; family Blattidae; genus Periplaneta; species Periplaneta americana. The sequence continues at coordinate 17,131,730 of JAJSOF020000025.1, read as the reverse complement.
GAGTACAAGACAGCGAACATAAACACAGGTTAACCAACTTCGAAATTTCAACTGAAACATTTCATTAGGTACGGTCACAGTCTAGTATATACAGTCGCGAAGCTCAATACGTAGTAAATATGCAAACATTGGATAGTTGCTCACCACTAGGATCGCTAATATCGCCTCATTACACGCAATGCAAAATAGAACCGTCACAGTCTATTGTTTCTAGCACCCTCAAAACTCTTTCTTCGGAGGTTTTCCCCAGCCGTGGGACTGAAGCCGGATGGTCTATGGCGAGTCTTTGGCATCAACCCCTTTGATTTGATTACCCCCTTTGATTTGATTACCTGGTTGGGTTTTTCCGAGGTTTCCCCCACCGAAAAGGCAAATGCCGGGTAATATTTTGGCGAATCCTCGGACCTCATCTCATCTCACTACATCTCGCCAAAATGTAAAAAAATGTAAAAAAATTGTACAAAATTGTAAAAATTGTAGAAAATTACTAAATTGTAAAACTATAAAAATTTGTAAAAATTGTAATTGTAATATTGTAAAATGTTGACATGTTCCACATCTTAAAGCTTCATTGCTCATGTAAGATCTATGGAATAAAATAAATGAATGAATGAATCAACTGTGGTACGGTACTATAAATATGCACATGCATCTTTATTATCTACCTATTTTAAGTCTACCATAACGTAAAATAATTAGAGAAGAAACATTTGTAATAGAACAAAAATGAACACAACAGTAGTTATTGAATTGAAGCATGAATATGTAGTGTGTAATACAACCAATACAGTAATAAAATATGATTCACTTATGTTCAAAGATGCATTATTGAAAGCCACGTATTCGCCTTCATTTTCTCATCTTTATACGAGGCGCGCCGCTTATCGTAAACGTGAGGATTTTTCTGAACACGCAATATTAGAATCTATTCAAATAAAACTTGCTCCATGATGCACAGCACAGAACAAAATAATGCATAGGTTATGTCACGGTCTTCATGCTACGAAGTATACGACGACAAAATAGCTTTTAGATGGCAATAGAATGAATCTAGTGGGCTGTGATCGGAAACGTGAACGCCAAAGTTGAAACTTGGCCACCTCTCCGTTCCCGATTCCGGGCTCCGGCAAGCTTTTCGTTAATTGTAAATGCTCACATTTAATTGTACACATTTTAACAATTTTACCGTTTTCGTTTTCGTTCCGATTCTCTTTTCCGGTTTATTGTGAACCAGCCTTTAGTGTTTGCACCTTTGAGTAACGCAAGGAGAACGGGAAATGAAATACAAGACAGAAAAGCAGAGTTAAATAACAGGTAAATTAAAATAAGTACCAAAATAAAATGAAATAATAAAGAAACGTGTTACGAAAAAACACAAAAAAATAAAATTGGTAAAAAGTGAAAGAGAAATACAGCGAACGGAAGAAAAACATAGGAGCAACGAAAATGATAACATTTTCAATTATACAGGGTGAACTGTACCTAAATAATGCCATTAATTTCAGGGGGTTATTCTTTGAGATATTTAAAAAAAAAGTTTAATTCAATTTTCCTCGTTTTTGCTTCATTCTCGAGGAAAAAAATATTTTGAATGAAACATTTCATAGCATATTTTGCGAAAGCTACTGAATTAATCCTCAATATCCTCAGACAATTTAAGAGAGAAGTGTACTGTGATAACATATTATTGAAAGAACTTCAGTTTTGTCCTTTAAATGTATAGAAATTTTATCCGAACAATGTTACATTTGTTCGGATCAAATTTCTGCATATTTAGAGGACAAAACTAAAATTCTTTCACTCATTTACGAGTATTATTATAACGTACTGGTCTCTTAAAATAATTGGACATACCTATTGGGAATTAAATCAATGGCTCTCCCAAAACACGCTATGAAATGTTTCATATGAAACATTTTTTATCTCGAAAAGGAAGCTAAATGAGAAAAATTGTATTAAACTCTTTCGTTTGAAATATTTCAAAGAATAACCCTCGACATTAATGACATTACTCACTTTCCATTCTTTATACTTTACGCCTTTCGAAACAATAAAGTTCTTTAACGTGTTCCAATAATATTCTTCTTCGTAAATTTATATTCTTCGTGCAATTTCCAACGACATGCAGAAATTAAATAATGTTCTTTTTTTTTTTTTCAAACAAAAAAGTTTAATTAAATTTGGTTGTTTTTACTTCATTTTCGAGGAAAAAAATATTTTATATGAAATATTTCATAGCGTAATTTGCGAAAGTTACTGAATTAATACCCAGAAAATTTTAGAGATAGGTACAGCTTACAGCAGTAAAATTTTTGGAAATAATAATAATAATAATAATAATAATAATAATAATAATAATAATAATAATAATAATAATAATAATAATAATGATTTATTTTAGCTGGCAGAGTTAAGGCCGTAAGGCCTTCTCTTCCACTCCACCAGCAAAAAGTGTATATACATATGCATGAACTTACAAAGAATTCAACAATTTGATTTAGATGAGAGTTACATGTATACAAGAGTTATTTACGAATTAAACAACAAAATAATATGAACTATTAATTAAACACTGAAATAAACTGTGTAGCAGAATTAAACTAAAATACATAGAATGTTAATATATTTCAAATGATATTAGATAATAGAAAGAGATTATTATGAGACAATTTTGAAAATACAGCACAATCAGGATGATGTCTAAAGAAAAAAGTAATAGTGTAGTCAATGATAGTTAAAATCAGTATGATTGGAGTGAAATGCTAACAAGGTTATCTTTTAAGCTGTTCTTAAAGGTGTTTGTTGTCTTACAGCCCCTAATACTTTGTGACAAGGAGTTCCATTGACGCGAGGTGGATATTGTAAAAGATGAGGAATAACAAGATGTTCTATGAAGAGGTATATTTAGCGTGCCACAGATAAGTGATCTGGTATTTACGTCGTGGTTAGAGTATAGATAAGAGAAACCAGGCGAAAGGTAATTTGGTGTTGAGGTGTGCAGAATTCGAAAGAGTAAAGACAAAGAGTGTAAAGTTCTGCGTTCTTTAAGTCGGAGCCACGAGAGACTTGCGAAGGACGGTGATATGTGATCATATCGTCGGATGTTGCACACGTATCTGACGCACATATTTTGAGCTCGCTGTAACTTGACTGACAGTTCAGAACTTAGGTCACTTAACAAAACGTCACAATAATCGAAGTGCGGCATTACTAGGGTTTGTACTAGGGTAAGTTTTAGTTGCTGGGGCAAGAAGTTTCTCAAGCGACTCAAAGAGTGAATGGAGGAACAGATTTTTTTATCGTTTCTTTAACTTGAAAATTGCAACTTAGATTATTATCAAAAGAGAAGCCAAGATTTTTTACGACAGATGAATAAGGGATTAGCGTGTTGTTAATATTCAACTTTTTTTCCCCTCCATTACTGTATCTTGTACAATAATGAAAATTGGTTTGTGTAAAACATTGTCCTTATGCTATATGAAAAAATATTTTTACGATTTAAAAAAAACTATTTATATACATTTCTTTCAAAATGCAAAATGATGCCACTTTACAGTGCAGTGGTGAGGCGTTTCCCTCATAACTCATAAACTTGTTAACTTTCTCATGTTCTCTCTCTTTTATTTTATTGCTGAAACTCATGTTTATAATACCATGCTCTTTCATCTACATTCCTTAATAAATAATATTTTCTTTTTATTTTGTGTTAGAAGGAAATACTGATATTTGACCATTTTTTTAAATGAATTTATTTTTTATCATACAATCTATCAAAGGTAGAGAAGTGATCTTGTATCATATTGTAGATATGACACGCATAAATACACACAACAAATTTTATCACAGAATGTTGGATAGTTTTTGACTTACGTGGGAAACGCTTCATCACTGCACAGTGAATTGAAAAAAAATCGTAAAAATATATATTTTTTTTTTTCATATAGCAGAAGGACAGTGTTTTACACATACTAATTTTCATTATTGTACAAGATACAGTAATGGAGGAAAAAATGTTGAATATTTCTAAAATTTTACAGTTGTAAGCTATACCTAACTCTTTAAGAGAGCAATGCACTATGATAATAAATTATTGAAAGAACTTCAGTTTTGTCCTTTAAATGTTCAGATATTTCATCCGAACAAATTAACTTTTCGCTCTGAAAAGGAATTTTAAAACGTTACATTTGTTCGGATCAAATTTCTACATATTTAGAGGACAAAACTAAAATTCTTTCAGTCATTTACGAGTTATTATCATAATATACTGTACTAGTCTCTTAAATTAATTGGACATACATATTGGGAATTAAATCAATGGCTCTCCCAAAACACGCTATGAAATGTTTCATATAAAACAATTTTTATCTCGAAAAGGAAGCTAAAACGGTCAAAATTTCATTACATTTTTTCGTTTGAAATATCTCAAAGAATAACCCCCTGAAATTAATACATTACTTACGATTTATTTTGTATAGTAATAAAACTTGTGAATATTGTACGAAATGGAAATATAAAAATTGGAGATTTATCCTTCGAAGAGGTGGAAAAATTCAAATATCTTGGAGCAACAGTAACAAATATAAATGACACTCGGGAGGAAATTAAACGCAGAATAAATATGGGAAATGCGTGTTATTATTCGGTTGAGAAGCTCTTGTCATCCAGTCTGCTGTCCAAAAATCTGAAAGTTAGAATTTATAAAACAGTTATATTACCGGTTCTTCTGTATGGCTGTGAAACTTGGACTCTCACTCTGAGAGAGGAACATAGGTTCAGGGTGTTTGAGAATAAGGTGCTTAGGAAAATATTTGGGGCTAAGCGGGATGAAGTTACAGGAGAATGGAGAAAGTTACACAACACAGAACTGCACGCATTGTATTCTTCACCTGACATAATTAGGAACATTAAATCCAGACGTTTGAGATGGGCAGGGCATGTAGCACGTATGGGCGAATCCAGAAATGCATACAGAGTGTTAGTTGGGAGACCGGAGGGAAAAAGACCTTTAGGGAGGCCGAGACGTAGATGGGAGGATAATATTAAAATGGATTTGAGGGAGGTGGGATATGATGATAGAGACTGGATTAATCTTGCACAGGATAGGGACCGCTGGCGGGCTTATGTGAGGGCGGCAATGAACCTTCGGGTTCCTTAAAAGCCATTTGTAAGTAAGTAAGTATAGGGACACATTGGATTTTCCGATATCACATCAAGAAATCATACAGTACTACGACCCAGAGACACATGTGAATCATAAGTGAGGGATATTCGTGAAGAACTTCACACCAGTACTTAAAGCATTTATCTTTAGCATATTTCTTAGGCTACACCACGACAACTGTCGACAAATCTGTGGAAGCAAGTTGTACACATAAGTTCGCTCGCTCGCCATGTCTATTCTGTAATGCACACATATTTAAATTAGCATTCATGTAGTTATTCTAAATGTATTCGTGTTTACTGGTGGAACAAAGAAAGCCGCATAGTGGACAACCTTGATGTACGTGAAGAGGACATTCCTCAAGTCCATGATGAATGGATCGGAGCGCTCTTTGCTCGCAGGAAGTTATTGTCTCCAACTGCATGAAGCGATCCGGTTTCATTTAAACGGCCCTCTGTAACAGTTTGATGTATGCTCGTGTGGCTTTTGAGAAGTCAATTGTTTCGTGAATGGAAATGTCTTCAGCTTTATAGGTTCCATATTTCGAGTCATAACGGAAGTGTGTCACATACGCAGTAGAATAAATGATTTCGTAGACCAGCGGCCTTCGGATCTGCTGTATACTGTCCTACAATGTAGTATTTAATGACGGCAAATGAAGCTTTTAATAGGAAAAGGAGCATTTTCTGCGGACCTCTGTAAAAAGAACTGCAGTACGGTGCAAATTAATGTGAACAATGATATAATTTTACTTTATGAAATTAATTTACAAAATTACAATATTACCACAGCCTATATACAGTCACGAAGCTTGAGTTGTGAGGGTGCTAGGAACAATAAACTGTGCCAATACTATTTCGCATTGTCCATAATGAGGCGATATTAGTGATCCTAGTGGTTAGCAACTATCTGTGGATGCATATTTACTACGTATTGAGCTTCGTGATTGTATATACTAGACTGCGATATTACTTTTTACTATAATTTCTTCCATGGTCACATGAAAGCCGATGCTGAATACTATAGATAAAAATAAAAAACAGTTGACTGTAGAAGATTGAATTTTAATATTCTACATGAATGTTTGTGCGAGATCGTGCGTATTTGCTTGTTTTCCGCACAGAACCAATACGCGGTAAGTGTGAAATACCACATTCAGTATTCCCAACGTAACACACATAACATTTCCCTCTTCTTACCGCTTAAGCGCGACATTCATTTTACTGCTTTAGGCTTTTAACATATTATTTTTAGAGACGTTTAACATAGTAATAATTATAAATTGCAAACTTACCACTGCAATTTCACCTAAATTGCAATGTTAATTATTGTTTTTAAATATTTGCAAAAATTAAGTAAAGTCTACTACTCCACGAAACTTATTGCATTCCTGATACAAGTAACATTAAGGAAGCCGTGAAAAAATCAACAAGATTCCAGATGCCGATGTTATTACTGCAATATGTTATATAAATAATATTGTTAAAATACTAAAATGAAAAATAAATCATTACATAACCTTACCGTTTGTTTTAAGTTCGCATTTATAGACTGGGGGAAAAAAAGACAGACGTATATCACGGCCTGCTGGAGTATAGTAAACACAGAAGACATTTTATAGCAACAATGTTGAAGAAAGAAACTTTGGTTTTCCGAAGTTGCCGTCATTAAACAGAAACCAACATGGAGATTTCATTGCAACTAATTAGAAATTCGTCTTTCATGTATGTAATAAACGACCTTCGCACAAAATAATGTACGATACACGAGCGGTATGTTTGTTTTCATGTTCTCGGAAATTAAAAAAGCTCAACTACGTTTCGCTTTTTCAATCTTTTCCTCGACCATGAAAACGTCAACATACCGCTCTTGTAACGTATATTACTATTGATCGTATTATTTTTATTTATTTATTTTTTGTTTTTGGTAACTCTATAGCATCTATTAGATGCTTTGTGGTTGTGCTAACAGATGGAGTTACTTGTCAACAATGTGACGCTGAAACGTGTGTTCAGGTTACTGCCCAGCGACAGTCCTGATGTATTTTTATATTTGTGATGATTGGTTAATTAATATTAACCCGGCACACTCACAATTACACTCACATTCATACAAATTTCCAGACTCTAGACACCCAGGGAATTCAAGAAAAATTCACCGAGAGCCGAGCCCGGGAATCGAACCTGGGACCTCCTGATCTGGAAGCCAGCATGCTGACCAACAGACCACGGAGGCAGTCAAATTTTTATTTTTTATTTCTTTAATTAATTTAACATCAATTTATCCGATTTTAATGTAGCCTATGTTTTTTTCCTGGTTACGAAGATTAAATGTGCAAACTTTGGAAAGTATCGGTCAAAGCGTGTAGATTTGTATCGAGTAGGCTACATACCCACGCAACCACATTGACTTTTTTATGAAGGGTTCAGAACCATAGTGGGCCAAGCGCCATTTACTAAAACCGTAGAAAACAAGAGTTAAAATGAAGTTATTACCATAATTCAATGGAAACATATAGCAAGTAATATAATGTATACACATTAAAACTAAATGATATATCAATCTTCAGTAAATATATATGATATTCACTTAACTTTAACCCTTGCTTTCTCCGATTTTAATAAATGGCGCTTGGCCCACTATGACTCTGAACCCTTCATATACTGTAAACGATATTAGATTTGAAATCTCAGCCACTCAACCAGCTGAAGTGAACGAGGAGAAAAAGAAAATCTACGAGCCCACGATTCAGTATCTAACAGCGAAATACAACATAGAAAAAATCACAGTTACCGGTATCTTCTTCGGAGCGAGAGGCACCATTCCGAAAGCCTTTGTAAAGTGGAGGGAAAAATACAAGCTGACGAGAGATCTTCAAGATGCCATCGTCACCACCATAATAAAATTTTCTGTAGCGATATTTCGTCAGCATCTTTATGGTGTACATTCAATTTAAATTATATTTGGTTCTATTTTTTTCTTATGTCTTAATCAATTATGTCTGAAACCTGTTTATATAATTTTTCATTTTAAATTTTATTGTGAGCTATTCTGTGTCGCATGGCAAACCCAAAATATTGGGTCAGACAAATAAATTAAAAATTTAACACTTTAGAATTTGAAGCCACGTTTGGGTGACCTTATATAGTATTTCTGACATTATTCAATGAACCAATCTGTTTCTTCTTTGTTACTTTTTCATAATTTTCAGGAACAATAGTAAAACATCACACTGTTATGACAGATAAGAGATCTAGAATCTGCACAGGGTTTAGTACACGTATCAGAATTTTAAACATTAAGTCCTAAATATAACTTAATGGAAGAATTGCGTGTATCTCATTAAGCAACGTGATCACTTAACACAGCCTTCCGTCTTTTGTTAACGTTTTCACAGTACAGGGCATTTTTCTCTTTTACTTGAAATTATAGTCAGCATTATCTCTATGACCTCTGACACTTCTCACCACACCCACAAAATGTATCTGATTCCTTCACTTTCTATTTGATGCTTGCCCTTGCAATCGTAGACATCTGTGGGATGGGTGGCCGCTACATTCGTTTCTTTAATTATAGGAAGATGTTTTTAACAGATATGGAATACAAAGCAATTTAGCAGTAATGGGTACACACCGTCAACGGTTGTGCGCTACTTTCGCCCTCATCTACAATGAGCAGGCCTTGATCCAGGGTACAGAAAAGCAATAAATTACGAACGCACGGACGATTATGTTGAGTAGATCGAGGGAATGCATCCCCTATTTCAAACGGCTCGAAATTCGCTGCCCTACTACCCCACAAAGTTCTTTACAATCTTTTTTGAAACACTCTGTATATTCCACATCTGTAACGTATCGAAAAACACGAGAACACATTTTAAACAAAAGTTATCAGCTAATCTATTATTTTCTTCATTCATTCACAGCTTTCTGCCCAAGAGCAGGTCTTTCACTGCAAACCCAGCATTTTCCAATATTTCCTATTTTCTATCATCCTCTTAAAGTCCGTGTATGATCCATATAATGTGTCGTAGTTCCAGTGCAGTGAGTGACTTGTCAGCGAAATGAGTGTAGTGCTGAAAGGTACTTGTGCAGGTATGAACATGTCATACTCGTGGTTTTTAGTTCGAACTTAGGTTTAAGATATAAATTAGATTTACTTTAAATGTTATTTTAAGTGATCGTGCTTCATTTAATTTAGGATGCTCCCTGTTATTATTATTATTATTATTATTATTATTATTATTATTATTATTATTATTATTATTATTATTATTATTAATTTTATTTTTATTAATTGTGTGTATTATTATCATCATTATTGAGTGTAATTAGTTACCACTGCCACCGGGTATATACCTATTTGCAGTGTGAATACATACATACATACATACATACATACATACATACATACATACATTCTTTCTGTAGTCTATCATGTTTTTAGATTTTTTTTTTTTTTTTTTAGATTTAGATTTTATTTAATAATAACATATACATAAAAACGTTACATTAAAATACCCCGAAAGAGCAAAGCTCGTGTTCGGGGACAGTTCCGATACATAGATATACATACTTTGTAGGCAAAATACTTAATAAAAAAGCTCACATAAAGATGATAATAAAATTAGTAAATAATAATACTAGTAATAACTGAGTGAAAAAAGAGACGATGTTGAGATTGATGGATTAACATTAAATTATTATTAGTAGTATAATTAGTGCAGGTTATGTTGAGATAGTAACCAAGATAAAATAGAAAAATACACTTAGGATAGAAATAATTTTGTTTTACAACACATGGTACATAATATATATACAGGGAAGTCTGTCATATAAATTTTTTAGTTCTGGATCTGTAAATTTCAATTCTTAAAGTAGTCAATTCTGGGTGAAATTTTATTATCGAATTATATAGACGTGGGCCATAATTTGTACTGAGTAGTAAAGCAGCAGATGTGAAACATTTAGGTTCAACTAATTTAAGAATTTCATTTCGTCTTGTATTATGAGCATGTGGCTGAGCTACAAATTTCAAATGTGATATATTCTTTTGCCCCAAGCTTTTCTCCCGTTCACCATCCCTTCCAGTGCATCCTTCAGCAGATAGTTTCTTCTCAGCCAGTGACCCAACCAATTCCTTTTTACTCTTTAAGCATCATTCTTTCTCACCCACTCTTTTCAACACAGCTTCGTTTCTTATTCTGTCTATCCATTTCACACGCTTCATTCTTCTCCATATCCACATTTCAAATTCTTCTATTCGTTTGTCGTTACTTCGTCGTAATATCCATGTTTCTGCCTAGTACAATACCACACTCCACACAAAGTATTTCACTAGTCTCTTCCTCAGTTATTTTCCCAGAGGTCCGCAGAAGATGCTCCTTTTTCTATTAAAAGCTTCCTTTGTCATTGCTGTCCTTTTGATTTATAGTTCCTTAAAAAGTAGTGTTGTGGGATTTAATCGATTAATCGATTAATTTCTGTTGCAAGATTAAGCGATCAAAAATATTTAATCGAATAATCGAGTCGATTAAAATTAATCGGTTGTAGTTGAAATCAATTATTACTTTGTTAATACAAACTCATACTAAAAATTCCGACAATATTCCTCTCTCGGAAATTGCTTACTCCAAAGCACAATAGTACTGTTATTTTCTAACTGCAAAGCAGGTAGCATTGGGAAAATCTTTGCACAAACACTTCAGAAAGAGATGGAGATATGAGGACAGTAACCTAGTCAACCTCTATTGAAAGTTGAAACACAATGCGAAATCCTTATTAAGTTTTATGGTTTTCCAAGAAAACTTCCACCTTGTTGTCAGCTCATCTTCCTAGCAAATAAAATACATACTTTTCTGGGATTCGTCCCCCTCATCCCTTATAAAATAGCCATGTCTACACTGTGTGCAAGTGAGAGCGTAACTATCTTCTTCTCTTTCTAAAATCTGGTAATTCGATTACAATAGGGGCCAGTCTTCTGTTTCGACCGCTGTAGTTTTGCAGTTTCTGTATTGAATTTGTATTTGAAGGTTGTGTATTTAGTTTGATAAAGAAAAAAAATCAGTTTCCTGTGGTTTGTGAAAAGTTTAAACTCCATTATGTCATATGAGAATTTAAGAGGTAAACTCGGTGAAACGTCTGGATTTAAATTGAACAACTGTTGAGAAGTGCTTGACAGAAAAAGTTTTTCGTGTTTAGTGATGCAGGAAACATTGTTACTAAACGTAGTGCGGCACTTAATTCGGAGCATGTGAATGCACTCGCATGTTTAAAATCACGAATTAAGCAGTATTAACTATTTTTTTTCTCAAAAATGCCCGGAGAAATTGAGACAATAAATTGAGGGGCTTAGAACAAAAAGCAGGTAAGTGACATTATTAAAAAAAGTGAGGTAAGTGCGTGTTGTGATAGCCCAAAAGGATGTTTCTTTGGGATAAAATCAGGTAAGTTAAGTGACCACACTGTGCAGTGCTGCTATATGGGCATCATTCCACCAAACTACTGGGTGCTCAGTTCAAAATATGTCATGGCTCGCTGTATGCCGTAATGTGGCTAGCCGATGAGCCTAGAGAATTCAATCTTCCTACACTTCCGCAGAGGTGTATAACCTAAGAGGCAGAGAAGTTGCCTAGCAAGTACGGCGTTCATTCTGAAGAGTACGTGCCGATACGTACGGTAACGCCGGTAGTGGCAGGTATGTGAACTGTTTGGAAATACGTACTGTCGGGATATGGGGAGAGGGTTAAGACGATTACTTACGTATTTGTTGACATTAACTTCGACGGTCAACATGGACACGGAGCATTTGATTTGTATTGTGGAATGTTACCGTACGCAACCGATGACAACAAATACCCTGCGTACGACTTTCCGGCGCAAAACACAGTTCGAAAGAGGTTATGGTAGCACACAGACCGTACAGACCGCCATCTGTTGCTACGACGTTCAAGTTATACCGTACACGTTCTAAAGTTCAGATTGAAGAACGCCTTAAATAATAGGCAACTTCTCTAACATATAAGCTGAAACTCGCTTCAAATCGGTGACCCAACAACAGTGACGTCATGACACACTTTGAAATGAACACCCAGGTAGTGTATAATATTTCATTGCATGTAGAACTTTAACTGTAATTTCCTCAAAATTAGGTTTCCGTCACTTACCTGCTTTTTGTTCTAACCCCCTCAATTATAAGCCTCATAATAAATATGTTAGTAAGTAATTAATATAGTTGTTTTGTAATATAACGATACAATATATACAGATATACAATATTTAGTACTTGTGCTTATCATCGAACACAAGTTAAATTTAACAATAATTGCGTGTTACAGTATATTAAAACATTTTTTCAAATCGATCAAAACTCGATTAATCTACCGATTAGTCGATTAAATTCTAATACTTAATCGATTAAATATGTTGAGCGATCAACAGCACCAAAAAAATAAGGGCAAAAAAATAATTGTTACTCCGATAGAAAATCGTAAGAAATTTTTCTATCCTTGCGTCCTTTTTACTACAGTTCTTGGTAGTCACGCGAAATTAAGGAAGAGCACAGCACCGGATTGGCTTTCACTAAATAAATGTATAGTACCAGAAATTTGATTCATAACAAGCGGGAATTACAATTATCTTTATGAGATATTTACATGAGAGGATATTTTAAGATTCATATTACCTCTTCCTTAGAGTCTGGAGTTTTTCACCAATAATGATACTTTCGTAACATCCCTCAGGAAGTTTACAGTGCCCTTCCGGACTGCTTTAATACAGGTAATAAACAACGCTTAGCTGTAATGAAAACCGCAATCATTCGGCGCTCTGGGTTCTCGTAAAATGTAATTACTTCTCATTCAAAGTATACATTTGCACATTTTTCAGACAACATTATCTTAATGACCGCACTATACGAATGCTAAAGAAATTCTGAATTACGTCATCATCTTCCGAGTCTGCGAAGTTATAGAATGGCAGCTTGTCACGCGGGGACCAGTATTCTGGCTGCGCTCACCGGCGACAGGGGAATTCAGATTTAACTTCAAATTTTAGTGTTTGCCTAACCGTATATTTGGTCATCTCATTAAAGCATGTAAGAGTACAGGAAGGCTTAACATATACACTGCTCTGTCAATTTAGTAGAATGTGTTTAAGTCTAAAGAAAGCAGAAAACAGTACAATGTGGTCTGTTATTGTGACGAAAATCAAAGTCCCCGTATACCGGTAAGGCATCATGTCAAGTCTGAGTACTTCTGATGAAGTAAATATTATTCAACGCCTTGAGAACGGAAAATGTGTTAAGGATATTGCTGGTGAGAGTAGAGTAATATTAAATTCAATTTTTTATTTATTTATTTAATTCTTTATTTATTTATTTACTTATTTATTCCTTAATTCGTTAATTCGTTCATTCTTTTATTTCGTCTTTCCTTCCTTCATAACTTTACTCATAACTTCCTTCCTTTCTTTACTTGTTTATTTATTTCTTATTTATTAGTTTGCTTATATATATTTATTTATTCCTTCATTCGTTAATTCGTTCATTCTTTTATTTCGTCTTTCCTTCCTTCATAACTTTACTCATAACTTCCTTCCTTTCTTTACTTAGTTATTTCATTTATTTTTATTTATTTATTTAAATATTTATTTATTTATTTATTCCTTCATTCGTTAATTCGTTCATTCTTTTATTTCGTCTTTCCTTTCTTCATAACTTTACTCATAACTTCCTTCCTTTCTTTACTTATTTATTTATTTCATTTATTTTTATTTATTTATTTAAATATTTATTTATTTATTCATTCATTCATTCATTCGTTCATTCTTTTATTTCGTCTTTCCTTTCTTCATAACTTTACTCATAACTTCTTTTATTTATTTATTTATTTATTTATTTATTTATTCCTTCATTCGTTAATTCTTTTATTTCGTCATTCCTTTCTTCATAACTTTACTCATAACTTCCTTCCTTTCTTTACTTATTTATTTTTTATTTATTAGTTTACTTATATATTTATTTATTTATTCCTTCATTCGTTAATTTGTTCATTCTTTTATTTCGTCATGGTCCTGGGATCTCATGACAGGAGTGAACTCAAAAAGCAACCTACGCGCTGGAAAAGTGGGCTGACCAAAATGAGCTGGAGATAAACATGCAGAAAACCGAACACATGATATTCAGGAAAGGGGGGAAGATATCTCAACAAGACAAAATCTTTCTGAAACAAGAACCTCTACAAACAGTAAACCAGGCCAAATACCTCGGTCTGAGCCTACAGACCACAACAAATTCATTCAGGGTTCACACCAATCAAAGAGCTACAGCAGCCACAAAAGCCATTCATGACATCAGAGAACTAACCAAGCTATCTCTCAAAACAGCGATGATCATCTTCCACACCAAGATAGTCCCCATACTCACATACGGACTAGACCTAACTTGGGACAAGCTGCGCACGAAAGACCTCCATACCCTAGAGAACGTCAAGGCTCGCTTCTTGAAGGCTGCACCAGGAGTATCAAAACACACTCTATCCAGGCTGGTGTACGTGCTCGACCACGAGACCTTCTTGATAGAAGAACTCAGAACAAAACTCGATCTGCCCTCCACTTCCAACTGGAAGAAAGTACAGGACGAGAGGATAAGGAAGAGGGAAGACATCTGGGAGGACTTCTACACAACGGAGGCCATGATAAACCGGACCTGGACAGACACGAACCAGAAGCTCCGCCACTTCGTGACATCGCTGGCGGTTCATGGATACCACCACAAGATATGCAGAATTCAGTGTTTCCACGAACCGGACGACAACTGTGTGTGTGTCCCTTGCAACAAGACATGTGATAGATACCATATCCTAGTCTGTGGGAATCGGCAGCTATCAGTCATTAACTTTGTTCAATCCAAGTGACTTTCATTTATGCACAATTTGTGCGCTTTATTATTATTATTATTATTATTATTATTATTATTATTATTATTATTATTATTATTTATTTCGTCATTCCTTTCTTCATAACTTTACTCATAACTTCCTTCCTTTCTTTACTTATTTATTTATTTTTTATTTATTTATTTATTTATGTATTTATGTATGTATTTATTTATTTATTTATTTATTTATTTACTTATGTATTTATTTATGTATTTATGTATTTATTTATTTATTTATTTATTTATTTATTTATTTATTTATTTATTTATTTATTTATTTATTTATTTATTTATTTATTTATTTATTTATTTATTTATTTAAGCTAGGCGCTCACTTGCCGGAAAAAATTCGTTCACCTTGTTCGGATTTTTATTCTCTGCATTATTCTTAAATGCAGCATCGCCCATTTGACCGTATCGCTTCTGTCCGCATTGCCGGATTCCGATCACAATTCTGGCCAGAGAATTCTAAACGGATTTCCATACGATCGAAGATCGAAATAAAGAATGTCATGGCAAATATATCTATAGCAAGGCCTCCAATCTCGGAAATATTGAAGACATAATGAAATGGATGACACGAAGCTTACTTTATTAAGTCCAACAGTATGAAGAGCTTTATAATTTATGAAATTAGAATTATAGCAATGTAATATGGAGAAAGAACATATGGGATGAGATTGGG